>JAMKCH010006398.1:0-69933 GCA_023653785.1 Ophioderma brevispina | reverse complement strand
CAGTTATAGTGGGTAAATTGTGGTGATAGAGTAAAAATCTATCCTTGCAGGCAAAGAATTGCTTTAACATCAGTTACGAGCAGCCGGCAACTTCATTTGTACCTTAAAGGCCTGACTCAGAGATTTCATAGGAGGGCACCCTCAATTTCAAACCAATCAGTGATTTGCATTATACCTAATTTTGTCCATTATACTACTCACTGTTGTGAAATAGCTAAGCTCAAATACAAAGTCCTTCATAGAGAAAATCACCAACATTGTCATAAAATTCAGGGATTCCAGAATTTTTGTTCTACAGTATCCTATGGCCATACTTTAATACTATACAGAAATGTTTACTGCATGATTGAAAAGAAAATTGTGATTCATCTCAAACTTTGGTAATGAGCATGTTAGGGGACGATTCTTTAGTTCTAATGGGTTATTTCTACATAAATATTTCAGAAAGAAAAAATTATATTTCGAAACTCTGAGTTGGCCTTTATTTAAGCCTATAAAAAAACTTGGGAGTAGGATTTTGACATCGTTTGCTCCGGCAACAGTAAGGATATATGGGGAATTGTTTCATTTATACTCACTTTCCCTATCCTCGGATGCAGTGATCACTACTGCGACGATAGTAAAATATCAATTCTCTAGGCACAGTTCAGTAGTAGCTTCATTAAATATATGCATTTAGAAAATACACCCCCTGGTTTTTGGGTATGATATTGCTACCCACATCAGCAAGGTTCAGTTCATGCAATGTAGTACAAGTTAACAACCCACTGAGCTGGGTCCTTGGTGATGAGCATATTGTAAAACTATGTGGATGTCAGTGAAAGAATATGGTTTTTTTGCTAATAGAAACCGCATTATGGCTGGCTTTAAAAGTGACTTGAACAGGTATTGTTGTACAACATGCTGTTTCTTCTTTATAGTTAAAAACCCTTGAAACCACAAACATAAGGATCAAATCAGGCAATTTGCGCGCGTAGTAGTTATTCACCAATCGTCATTTGAGGGGTTTACGCGCAGCAGAGCAGTGAAACATCCGGTGCGTGTATTTTAATGCAAGTTCACGATGGCAAGTTCAAGGGAATTTTGCGTAGGCCTGTGGATGATGTGCACAAGTGAGACGACTTACTATTCATAAAAGTCTAGTGTAACAACCCGCAGCATAGTTTTCGTCAAAAACTTCCGAAATGGAAATAAAAAATTTAAAGAATGACTGTCATGATAGGCACACACACAACAAACGAACAATAGTCAAAGCAACTACCCTGAAAACAAAATAAAGCTAAACCAGTCCCAAAAGGCAAATCAAACAAATCAAGAAAACATGGTCAAAAAAACAACATATGAAACAAAACACCAGGTTATAGTCTCTACCAATTTCCCGACAAATTTCAATGCGAAAGGTTTAATGTATTGATTTTAAAAAATTATTTTAAGAGGATGTCCCCCAAGAGAGCCTCAAATCATGCCAACTGGAAGCTTAAGTTATAGTGTTAAGTCCCCAGTTAAGACAGTCGCAAACATTTAAAAACAACAAATCTGACCCCTTAACGATCTCTTGAGAGGAGGGCATTTTAAAACAAGGAGGCATTGTAAACGATACTAAAAAGAAACTCAAATTTTCTCAATTGATGAATAACAAAAAAAAATGATGCGAGTTTAAACACGTAACTGCTCAAAATAAATGTGCTGCGCAGCTTACCGATGAACAAACTTGTTGTTTTTACCTTTTTAATCCTAAAGCGAGGAGATTAGACCACTGAGTTAGGCCTGGTTTCCAAACCGAGACACTGCAACAGTTGACCATAGTTTTATTTTAACCTTGTTTTCTTGCCAGGAACACATATAACCTACTCAGAATTTGGTCGGAAAATGTGCCTAGACATCTCCATTCAATTTGGCTTCTACAATCAGCTGATTTCGATTTCCAAAAACCAGTGTTTGGTTTAATACACCGGCTCAGCAACACAAACCTAAAAATAGAACTGTGTGACAAACACACTGCGTACACGCAGTATGCTACGCTTTGTAGTTCGGCGAATCGTGTGCCCAATTGCACACCGCGTGATAGGTGCAATGGCTTTCAGTGCAGTCCACGCGAGTGTGTTTGAATCGTTCAAAAACAAATGCTCTTTGTCCATCTCTGTGCCCTTAAAATATGCCATGTAATTTCATCAATTTCTACTAAACGAAAGAGGTTCTATGAGATTTAAACTATTTTCTATAGTTAGATTCCATTCATAGCATAACAAATTTCAAGATCAATCGGTGTTCTAGAACCTTGACCACATTTTGCTATAAAAGAGTAATGAGTAAAAATTTTCTTTTTCACTTTTTTGAAATGAGTAGCATAAAAAATGCTTCCAAAATGTATGTTAAAAGAACGATTTTTTGGTCTCTATTGTTGTAATTATTGTTCCAGTTATCTCACTTATATATTGTTAACAAAATTGATTTTGAATATTCGTGTTATGGGGACGAAAATAGAGATCTAATCGTGCATGTGAATTACAGTAAATAACCGTTATTATTTTTTGTCAGTTCGGGGCTTTTACAAATCCATCGGGCTACGTGCAGTTTTTGATCCATAGTGGTGTGCCTTGTAAACAGCCTCTTATATCAGTACATACACAGCCAGTGGGTCTTACACATGGTGTAACCCAGAGCTTAGGCCACTATGTGTACTCTTAGTTTCTGGCTCTGCAGGTCCTGCTAGTGACTGACCTGGTACGTATACACATGGAGGCCACCAGTAGTGGAGTACTTTGCAGCTACTTGGGACCTACCAGCTGCCTACAGTAATTGTCAAAATCCTTGGACTGTAACTATGTACTCCCACTTTCCACCAATACGGTGCACTTTGTTGGCGTGCAGTCACGAAAGAGATACCCATGCGTATGTCATGTTTGTGATCCATTGTTGTTGACCCTTTCTGATTATTTAATTTACGATATTCCCGTATCAAAAATATATAACCCGCTAGTGACCAAATGTGCAATAATCAAATAAGATTCTAAAATAATAACATATATCGTAAAGCTTATTTACATCTGGAGTACTTCACAGGTACTCCCCCCATGGGGTGACTAGTGGGTAGGGTTCTGTGTGTGTATGTATGTATGTAGGTTTGGTGATTGCCCCACTTTAATGCAGCCAGCGCTTGTGGGTAATTCATGCGGGTGGGTGCTCCCGCGGCTACTAACAGGTACTTTACAGGTACTCCCATAAAGAAATTGGTTGTGAACTCTGAGTTCTTTTGAAATAGGCAACCAAAAATGCATATGGCCCTCTTTAAAATTCTACATGAAACAAATTATTTTTATTTATGGCCTTTCACTAACTAATACATAACCCTAAGGCTAAAAAATAAAAAAAATTGATATAATGTAGAACTAAGAAGGGGGTGATCTATTAAACTCTTGGTATTTCGAACCCTAAAAAGCAACTTTTTGTTGGTATGGATAACACATGCCGTTATCAGTGGCGCTGTTCGTGTTCAAAGATAATTAATAGGTGTCTTTTGTATTAAACTTAAATGTACATTAAAGTACTTGCTCCTTTATTAACACTTGTTTATATACTACTTTTCCATGCATGCACTAATACTTGCAGTGAGCCAGTCCAGTTCCTCTGACAGTAAGTTCCATAACATTTGTCTGCTTTTAAAGGTGTATTTTGTGATCCTAGGTCCTTGATTTTTCTTTGTGGTTTGCAAGATACCCGGCTAGATATCACCAAGAAAAGGTTATTTCTAAAATTTCAGTTGATTCTGACAATGCATTTTGATGTTACAGACACTGATAATACAAAATTGTGAATTTCTTCTAAAGTAGATATGCATGTAAGATTGGGCGTGAATACCATAAGGCCAATGGTTAATATGATAGAAATCCAAGTTGGGGGGGGGGGCTTTGGATCACAAAATGCCTCCTTAAGTAGTCTGGTCACAGGTAACATGCTATGTAATTTTGATGCTATGCAAAATATGTGAATTCTGTTAAAATATATATACTTTTAAGGGGGAGAGGAAGCCCAGGGAAGGGGGACTGGTATTCCAAGATGAATATCGTACTCGTGTATGACCTCCAAAAATGTACCCTAAGGCGACGAAAAAAGAAAACCCTGTTTTACGGGCGAGCAGACCTTTCGAGTAGGGTCGGTCGGTCGGGCAAATTTTTTCTTTTTTTAATTTTTTTTTCTTTTCTGGAGCTCAAAATTGGCCTAAAATAGCCCCAAAATCTGAAAAATCAAGAGAAAAAATGAAAATTTTTTACAAACAAATTTTCTTTAAAATATTTGCCAAAATTGATAAATTTAGGCTAAAAACAGGCTGATTTTACATGATTTTTTGGAAAAACAAAAAAAAAAAATTATGCAAAACTGAAAAATCAGGGTCGGTCGGGCCCGTAAAACAGGGTTTTTTATTTTTGTCGCCTAAGCACATTTTTTATTTTAATGCTTTTACAAGCATTTAACAAGTATTTTGGTTTGATTTTGATGCTGACAAAGAGTAATTTGTGTGACTGTTAAAAAGTGCACCCTAGACAAGTATTTTGGTAAGTGATTTTACTATCCTAAAAGTATTTATATGGAGACCAAAGACCATGTGTGGGGATCATAAGAATGATAACATCAAAAGAGACATTGTCATTGCACAATGAATGGGCATTCCTAGAAATCAGGCAATGTTTAAAATAACTCAAAGAAAATTCATTATTTTTCCAACATTTTATTATGTGAAATGAAGTCAAATGGTGCTTCTTCAGTAATCGAAATAGCACACCCTAAAATATGTATTTTATGAAGTAAAAATTATACCCTAATTTTGTATTTTTGGTTGATTTCTCTTCGAGCCCAACAGTATGTGGCATACTTAACTGAATTTAAAAAAAAAAACATGTCAAAACTCACTTGCAAGACTCATCAGAATTGTTGATCAAAGTCTTCATTATAAGTTCGTCCACAAATCAAAGTATTTTTTTTTTGTAGAATAGCAAAACAATTGTGTGCCTTTAGAGTTACAGGTTTGAATTACAAATGTAAACCTTCATCAGGCTTTTGCTTCCTTTTTTTTTTTATATTTGGCAGCATCTGTCTGTAGATGATGCTGTTGGTGTTGTAAGTCGGCATAGATATTGAACAGGAAAAAACGTCCATTGGGCATCACTTTTCATTGTCATGTCCCACCACTTCTAATCCCGAATGGTCAGCATAGGACCTCACCATCTCCAAATTAATCAAATTGATACTACTGGTATAATCAAGCCCACATGTTAAAAGGCAGACAATTGACCCCATTGCTTTACTGGACACACTTATTGTCCTGAAAGGGGATTGATCAACAAAATTTTGTTCTATCTCAAGAAAATCAAATAACGCCACTTCCAATCACACCATCCAACACAATGACCATTTTACCGGGGATGTGTCACAACATGTCTCTCATTTTCAGTTTCCAATATTCAATGACCCCATTTTCATGTCATTTTTGTATAGAAGTGGCCAATTGTTTCAACATTTTTTCTCAAATTGTTGAAGTGTAGTCCATTTACTCATCTGAAAGCCAAAAATTTTCCATTTGCTAAAAAATTTGAAATGTGGGAGAAAAAACAGGGGGGGGGGGGGGGGTGGGCAAATTTGTGTTAATTTTGTCTCAAATCTTGCAATCTCTGGTAATAGTTATGGGATCCTTAATGTTTTCAGAAAAATGGGGTACAAATCGATATGGGCCCTACTTCCGATTCTTGAAGCCTTGTCCCTACCCAAATTAAAAAAAAAACTTGAGAACCCCTGGGTCAAAAATATGGCATCCTCTTTTGCAACAGTGCATACATAGGTGAAACATTTCAGACTATTTGGCACAAGAATATGAATGAACATAAAACAGGAAGTGGATACAATCTCAACATTTCATTTGAACATAGCTCACAAAGAGTTTGCGTAATTTATTGTTGGACCCCGTTGGTCAGTCCCCATGAAAGGTCTGTAATAATCATATTATGCAGACTTCATGTATTTCAATATAGTACATGTAAATGTTCATGATCACCATTACATGTAATCTTAAATAGTAAATGGCATGATTTTGCAACACAAAATTTGAGATATTTTTAGATTAAGTTCAGGCAAGGTTTAGGCAAGTAATATTTCATCTGGGTTACCCGATCAGGCGAGCTGCTGGAAAAAAAATTGTCAAGGCCTGGAACCAAACCACAGATTTCTATTATAACACTCAGCCCGCTGCCCCTTCCTCAATGCGTATGGAATGGCATGTCTCTAAAACGTGCACCCGGGATACAGCTTCTGTTAAACAGGTGTCTCTGGAATGCTATTGTGTTCGGTAGACCAAGATGTTGCTCCATTCATCTAATATACAATTACTGTTGTGTAGCCAATCCATTGTATAGAGATCAGTGGTCACAGTGCGACTGCGATAAAACTATAAATATTACGCGGCCGCTTTTAAAATGTCCACGTTTTCATGGATTGTTAGTGTTTAGACCAACTAAAACCTTTATTAATCACAAAATGATATCTAAAACACCCTCTTTACATTTTTCTCAAATCACTGAGGTTTTAAAAAGTGTAGTTTTTTTGCAATAAAAATTTCTAAATGAACTTCGCTCCTATCCTTTGTGTGCTCAACAAAGTTCACAAGGATGAGGCTTGTGGCAAACTTGCTGAAGTCACGTGATATATTTTCGCTGACTTCTGTTTCGGTATTGCATGCGGTGTTGTAAATATACCAAAGGGAATAAACATGGTAGCTTCCGTGATTGCTGTACAGTTGTGTACATTTGTCGGAATAAATCTGGATTTTTTTTGCAAGGAATACTGGCCATGAAAACCATCTGGTACGTTTTATTTAGGGATATTTCATTATATATGTGCCGATAGATTCATACCAATAAATCACTAAGGCAGAAAGACACATAGGGATTTTTTTTTCCTTTCAGTTAAGACACATAGGGATCACTTTGTCCACTGTAGTTTGTTGTTGTTGATGTCCGTTGATGTCTGTTGTTGTGAAAAAGGGCTAACATTTGCCTGTAATATCAACATACTTTGATGGATTTAAACCAAATTTGGGTCACAGGTGCAACATGACATCCCCCATTTGTTGATGAGGTCAAAGGTCACATACCAAGGTCAAAGGTCATGTGAGGTCAAGTTGTAAAATAGGCTGAAAATGTAAAATTAACCTCATTTGAAAAGTTGAAGTGCAATTGGAACCAAACTTGAGTTGCAGGTGCAACATGGGACACCCTCATTTGTTGATGAGGTCAAAGGTCACATACCAAGGTCAAAGGTCCCATACCAAGGTCAAAGGTCATGTGAGGTCAAGTTGTAAGATAAGCTGAAAATGTAAAATTGACCTCATTTGAAAAGTTGAAGTGCAATTGGAACCAAGCTTGGTTTATGGAGTTTACATGCAATCCCTCATTTCTATATGAGGTCAAAGGTCACATATCAAGGTAAAAGGTCATGTGAGGCCTATCATTCACAAACCGCGAAGGCAGGCGACACAAGCGGTCTGAGGACCGATGTATTTTATATTTTGTTTTGGTTTGTTTGTTGTAAAACGCGCGTCTATATAATTTTCTAAATCACCAAAATGACAGTTCAAATCTTGTAATTATAAACTCACAAAATATTGATTTCAAGTGAGAGGCCTAACCTCATTTATTGTCCCCGCCGAACGAGTTCGGAACGGGGACTATGAAATGAGCAGCGTTCGTCCGTCCGTTCGTTCGTCCGTCCGTCCATTCGTCCGTGATAAAAATGTGAACCCATGTTGTATACGATTTATCTGGAGTTCCGTAAGGGCAACAATGATGTAACTTGGTGGAAAGAAGTGGGTTGATGAGTTCTCGACCTGATTAGATTTGGGGCGTAAAATATGCTAATTAAGTATCTAATTTGCATAATTTATGAAAATCTTACTTGCAAGGCCTGTGTACAAGTTTTCTGGAGTTCCGTAAGGCGAATATTGATGTAACTTACTGGAGGAAGCGGGCTGCAAAGAGTTCTGAACCTGATTAGATTTGGGGCTTATTTCGGTCAAATTGAGTATGTAAATGAGCTACTAATATGCAAAAATCAGCGTAATTACTAATTTTTGAAACAGGTACACGGATACTAAAAAGTCCTTGCTGAATGAAAAGCCTTATCATGGGGCCACAGATGTTTTGCAGTTTGAAAAAAGGTGATATACGAGGCCTTAGGTATACCCATGGAGCTATTAAATATGCCATTACTTGCTGTATCTATAAAACGGTACGTCGGATAGGCAAAAATTCCGTCACTAATGAGACTATATCCAATGGGGAGGGGGGGTGGGGTGTTGCGGGTGTTGCGTAGGGGTGTGTTGGGGAGGGGGTGGGGGGGTGTTGGGGAGGGGGATGGGGTGTGGGGCTAGGGGTGAATAAACTTTAAAAAAATGAAAACTAAGTTTTCATAGAGAATATACCTTTTTTCAGGTTGATAAAAAACTAGTGTTTTTGTTACGTTTCTTGTAAAGGAAAAGTTGTTCAGTGATAGGTACAGATTTAATTCCCATTGAACCAAGTTCTTTTTCATCAACTCCAGAGTTATTCATTGACTTGAAAAAAATATATATTTTTATTAGAGGTCCGAGAAAATGAGGGCAATTGAAAAGTCAATTAAGCATTGCCACTTTCACACATTAGGATTACTTTGTCAACCACCCTTAACGATGCTTGATGGTCATGGTTTGTAAATCCTTGTATAGGTGATTATTTCCATTGCGTTCAGGAGCATTGATTTACGAATACTTCTCGTGTCTCTAGAGGTTGTGTGTGTGACGTCACCAGAAGACAGAGTGCACAAATTTCAAGATTCCTTGGTTTCGCGTTGCAATGGTTATCTAGAATTTTGTTTAGCTTGCAGGTTTATATAATTTGAGCTCTCTGCCTCAGATAACTTACTGGAGCTGATTTACGGGAGTACATGCCATCCCGCACTAATAGCAATGCTTAATTCTCATGTTTTAGTTCAATCAAATATAATAAGCATTATCCATAACATATTACACTGCTTCATATACCACGTAGTACAAAAGTTGTAGAAACAATGAGGGCACCAACATATGTCAGGCAAAATGTTCTAATACGCTTCCTTGATACAAGTTTTAGGCTCCTTACTTGCTGCTTGTGTGCTGGTAATTGCTTCTTTTATTGATTGGTCTTAACAACTGAGGTGTACTTGAACACAGGTATCTATAAAACAGCAAAAGAGGTGCACGATGAAAACTTCACCGTTTAATCCATATAAAATTTCATTCACTGATCCGCTAAATTTCTTCAGTCCTTGAAAGCGTATGCACTTATCTGCAATGTTTGTTATGAATGAGGTTCTGGGTACTCAGGCTACAAACAATATAGCTAGCATAATTCATGAGCATTATATTGCGTGCCGTATCAAGACATCTCTCAACCAGAACGGCATGCAGAAACAGTCAAAATTTCGAAGGGTTGAATCTATGCATAATGGAAAACGCCACAAGTTTATTACAACTGTTGCAGGTCAAATATGGTACGAGTATAGAGGTTAAACCTTCAGGATTTGCCATAAAAAATGTCCGCTTATGATAAAATGTTTGAAAGATGATTAGAAGGAAATAAGTTTGAAATATTACTCGCCAAACTGTAGCGATCAAAGGCCAAAGAGAGATAAACTGGATACGGAACGATGCAGTAAATTCTCTGAAGCTTCACTCATAATTCCGATTTTGACGGGGAAAGTAGCCATCAATGATAGAATGGTTTATTTGCTACACCTATCCTTACGATTGCGCATGTGGGAAATTTTTGCAGCTTCTACACATGTAAATACAAATTTCCAATGATTCAACAACCTGGCTGTTTCTCAAATATTCTGACGTCACGTAACATCATTTAATGAGCAGCCCTCAATCGATACAGGCGGCGAAATTTCCCACACAGTTTTGTAAGTGAGGTGTGAACTTTAGGTCTTGACTGTCAGATATACCCATTGTACTGTTTTAGGTCAGTGCTACTGAACTCCCAATAACAAGTGGCGGATCCAGGATCATGAAAGCAGGGGCACAAAGCAGAGTTAAAAATTGTATGTAATCAATGAACATGTTGGACTGGTTCACAAAACTCTTTACACATGTATTTAGCTTGGAATTTTGTATACTGGTCTACTTGCAACAACAATAATCATACTCCAATAAAGAGTTCAGCATGAATAAGTATTTAACCCTTCCTTGTGCCCCTGCTTTACCGATTTTGGATCTGCCACTGTCAATAACTAAAGTTATTGATCATCAATCACTATAGTGATAATGTGCACATAATGTAAGAACCTACTTTGGGCAACAAAACTCATAAATTTTAGATCACATTGGCCCAAAAGTTTGGGGAAATTATGCCTGTTCTTTTGCTCCACAACCTTGATCTATTTTGGTAAAAATTCAATCCAAAGACCATAGTTTTGCAACAACAAAAAAAAAGTAACTTTTATTGGTTCTTATGCCCCAAGTTTGGCACTAGCTTTGTGCTAACCCACACAAGGGGAATGTGCCCGCTCAGGCTGAGAAATGGTTTTTTGATTTGAAAAGGCGTAAAGGTCCAAAACATGAGTTCAATACTGTGGGAAGAGTTTAATAATGAGATTTTAATATACCTGGCTGGAAGAGAAGAAATTATAACAAAAATTCTGCTTATTGTGATTAAGTTTTTAATGGATGCATTTTGTGATTTTACAGGTAATACTGGATTCCGTTGAAATTTGATGAAAACTAACCAGAACAAGGTAATGTATCTTTGTTGTGGGTTAGATACAGGACTACTTGTGAAAAGTAGTGGGGAAAGCTCATGGCCAGAACTATATTGAAAAATTATGTTCTGGAATTCTCAGGTAGTAGCAGGGCAGTACGGAAAAAACGCATGTTGAGAATAAGAAATTTGGTGTTTAACCAACACTGGTGCAGATGGGGCTAGAAAATATAGGCCCGCTTAAAAGTCTGGTGAGGACACACAATTTGCTCTATGGTTTCAAAAGAATTAACAGAGGCGAGTATTATCTACGCTTGCCCCTATTGATTATTACAACTTTTTGTCAGTGACTTCAATTATGAGATGGCTTTAGAACTAATGCCCATCTTGATAGTCGTTTTCTACACATCTCTTCCACTCTCTGCCATGTTTTGTTTACAATTGTTCAATTTTTCTATTCATTAAGAGGATGTCATTTTCCCATTTTTTTAGAATATATTTTTAAAGGTTTTGGGGTTTTAAACCACACTTGGTTGTTGTAGTTAAAACCTCAAAAGCTTTTGAGGGTTCGGTCCATAAGCAGCTCCTACTGGGTGCCCAAGGCCAGCTCTCGGAATGCCCGCCCTTAATATAAGATTTTTGCACCCCACAACACATATTATAATGTTGTGAGGGATACAGAGATGCGGACCAAAGCTCTTTCAATATAGCAACTCACCAAAACTAATCACGGCAATACACACACAAACCACAAACCAATTTGGGTGCTTTGATGTGGGTCAGTCATGGGTGTTCCCATGACCCACATCCGACCTCATCCTTGTCCATTATTAATACAAAAAAATCAGATATATTCCTTACAGTGGAGTTGATTTTCAGCTCCAATGGTTTGGAATAAGAAATGTTCCTTGATAACATATAATCAGAATCAAAAATCAGAATTAAATTTTTCACCAAGATTTCACCTTTTATGTGTTAAACCAATGGCGATGTCTAAAATTGGGATTTCTTGGCCACCCTCCCGTGGATGGATAGTTGGTTGAATGTCCACATGGATGGGCGGATGGGGAGTGGAAGAAATAAAATTTCATTATCTAGGTTTAAAACTTGCTGGGTTGATAGAGCATGATGCTGACTGGAGCAGTATACTTTTCTGACATGTTGTGAATATTAAAGAGTTCATTTGTATATTTCCAAAGGATCCTGGTGGCATGATTATCCAATATAGTCCCATGCTCAAGTATAATTTCACCCCAACCTTGGGTAAAATTTCAGATGGGGAATATATTATAAAATTTACAAAATTATAAATGAAATCATCTAGTTACCAAAATATTTTATGTGTTGAAATTACACTATGCAGGTCATAATTTTACCTTATTTGGTAAATTTGCCAAGGCAAACTTTGATATTCTACTTTCACTTCAAATAAACATCGATTTTACCACCCCCCCCCCCCCGGGACGGCACCAGGGTAAAATCTTAGGAGGGGCAAAAAATTACACAAATAAAAAGTAAAAAACCCTAATTTTGAAACTCTTGGGGGAGCTGTGCCCGTGCCACCCCTGGTGCCACCCTTCCCCAATTTCAACCATTATTCACCTCTTAAACCAGTGGGCTATACTAGCAGCATCCAAATTAAGAAAAAAATTCAGGTTGTTCATTGCATAATCTGGTTAATTCTTTTGGTTGTCCGAAAATATATTTGGTTGTCCGCAATTTTCATGAACTTTATGAGCTGAACAAAAAAGAGCCAACTTCTCATGCTTCTATCTAGAGGGTCTGAAAGCCTGAATTTGTTGCTTCTACATGCTTCACAAAACATCTCATTTCCTGATGCCTTCACTAGCCATGGCCTATTTTCAGTCCAACTCACCACAAACTTTCTAACCCTTTTCTTGCCATATTTTCCTTGATTTCCTTGAAAAAGACACCTGCTTCTCCATGAATGTTTTGACAACGGCATAAAAAGTTAAAATAGGGAAAAGTTAGGTAGCTTTTGGGGTCCTCGGCTTGACAGACGAACTCGCCAATACCTTGATTTAGTGCCACAGTTTATGTGTGTAATAGTAGTATCGACATTTATATAGCGCCTTTTCCACAGGATACAAAACGCTGTTGCCTATTGTTATTACGCTGCCTTCAGGAAATCGTCACAATCATTTTGCTGCACCTAGGCCAGCAGCCGGCCAAGCGCACATTGCCTATCAGCACTTAGATTGTAATATCCCCCATAACAGCTCCCACAGATTGTCGTTGGGGGTGAACGAGGCAATTTTGAGATTAAGTATCTTCTTGCCCAGGGACACAAACATGTTTGACCACAGTGGGGTCGAACTCTCAATTTTAAGGATCTAATGGATCACAAGTCCTGCGCCTTTTCCACTAGACCATACCTGCTGTGTTATGCATATGAATGAAAGACCAGTGTCGGATGGGACACCCCAATGTATTAATGAACATGTTAAAGCCTCGTCGTAAATGCCTTCAGTTCAGATTGGTCATGAGAACCTGATGCAAGCAAATCGCAACCAATAACAAAGTTTGATGACAGCGGCAACTGGGTATTCCCCAGGACAAGGATATGCACACACTGAGCATCACTGAGCAAGCGGTCCATTGTGTGAATAAACTTAGAGCTGTGAAATATTCAGAGTGGACCAAATGTATGAATTGCCTAATTTTCATGATTTTACATGATAAAAAGTTAGTTGTTCACCGGACAACTGACACAACAACATTGTCCGCTGGCAGTTTTGGTTGTTTCGGACAACCACTATTTCGAATGCTGTATACTAGGTTATAATTACAGTAACTGGAAAGACTAAACTAATGTTTGTTTTCATTTATGGTAGATATCCAAGATGTTCCTCCAAACAGTAGCATTCCCAACTCGACAAATTACAGTATTCTGAATTCACCAAATGGCTATTCATCATTATCAAGTGAGTAAATTGGATCTAGTGTAATTTGTCACATGCACAACAGCTTTTCAAACTCAAACTACACTTAGGTCCCACAAAAAAATAGTTTGTCTTACCTACCCACATGCATAAGTATGTGGAGTCACTTTTGCCTCATAACTGTATTTGATAAGCCTAATTTTCAGTTTTTTATCCCCCTGGCTTGAAGTGTGTGTGTGTGTTCCAGTTTGGTTAGATTTTCATTTTCATTGAAATTTTAAATTGTGTATTCATAGAATTACTCAGCTATTTACAAATAGACGATAAAATACAAAATCTATGAAGCTTTGGCAATTATAAGAAATTGCCTCTCGAAACCTTGAAAAGTGCAACTTTTTAATAAACATGTGAAACTCCATCTGAAGATATCATCGTCGTCATTGTACACTGTTCCACATCCTCAGTGGTTGTAACTACTCATTACAAAGCGGAGGATACAACTGGCGCCATAACGAAACACTGAAAGCAATCTCTACACAAGTCTGGCAACGTCGTAGAGGCAAGTGCCGAAAAAAAAATCACACCTTATGATCTTCATTCCATTCTACAATATATCCTTTTGCACAGCTTGATGTACACACCGATTGAAGTCCAGTCGTACCAATGCCTAAGACAGCCACCAACATCGAAGAAGGCCAATGAGGGATATTCCTGATGGATTGAGGAAACACAAACAATAGTTTCCCTCCGAAATCACTACTGCCACAGCTAAGAGACTAGATGGGTTCACCATCCTTTCTAACCAAACAAAGACGTTGATCATTATAAGCTGACGGACCCTATGGAGGAGAACCTAGCCAATGCATATGCAAGAAAAGTGCAAATACCAAGACTCTCTACATTCTGATTAATAATTTGTTGGACGAATCGAACACAGACGAGAGCGTGAACTGCATGAGCCAGGTGGAAAATCGCACCTCGTTTCGCAATGCGTAATTGGTCGAAGAAAATCACCGAACCTCCGCGGATCTTGTTGCGCTTACATGAGGTGTGCGAATCTCCTGTCCAAGTAATAATTAATCCCACTGTAGTGGCTGACTGAAAACAGGATTATGGTCTACATAACTACTATTCCAATAGAAGTAGGAAGCAGAGGTTTCTGCAATACATCAGTCAACAAATGCATGTCATCTTTGGGCATTCCTAAAGGAAGGAAAGAGGAAGGCTATAACCGATACAGCAGCCAATATTGCACTCAGAGCGAGCTATGTTATCTGGCTCAGCAGAAAAGGCATTCAGACAGTTGGAGCTACAAGCAACTCCAGCAATATGCTCTGAGGGAAGTGGAATGGTTGAGCGCTAACAAAACCAGGTTTAACCTGTCAAAGTCTGGTCCAAAGTCCAGAGACCTCAGAACACACTAATCTATAGACAAAGAGATACTGCATAGGGTGAATTTTCCCTACTAAGTCACCTTCATAGAAGGAGATATATATTAGGAGTGCTTATCTTAAAACGGATAAAAGTAGGCTCCGAAGGTGACAGCGCTGGTGTTCTACCAATGAACTTTTCTCCTTATCAACTGAGAGAGGTAGGGGGAAAGAAAAAAATGACCCTTTTCCTCCAATGCCATAAGAGAGAGTGAGGCACAATCTTTCAAAATATCAGTAAGCCCTTAACCAGTGCTGAACATGACTGGACTACACAGAAAGTGTAAACTGACCAATAAAACATGCGCTGTGATTGGTCCAAACAGCACACAATGTAAATAAATGCCTAACAGCACCGAAAATGGGTTGAACCATTATTTGGAGGAATAAGTTAGTTTTTCCTTCAAGTTTCAAAATAAAATTTCAATTTTGAACTCGCACTGTTGTAGTCAAAAGCGAACAAGTCAGTAACCGGTTTGTAGTTTGCATTGACAGAAACTTAAGCATGCCATGAATTTTCTTGTTCTTTTTTGCAGGTACTTTGGACAAGGGTTCTGTGGAACTTACAGGCAACTCGATAAGTAAGTCAAACAAATTTATGCTATATATAATCAAATATTTATGCTCCTAAATTTGATCAATAGCATGAGTGAATGAGTTCTTTTGCTGTATTTGTGAATTTGTTACAAAGGCAAAAAATAGTCAGAGTGGTTAGAAAATGAATTTATATTTTTCTGTTGAAAATGTACATTGTGTCTTCTTTTGCATAATGTATGTTTATTTTAAAAATATTGATGAAAACATGTGTTTTGAGCCCATTTTGTGTCATTGTCATGTGTAAAATATAGGTGTGTTTCAACTTTAGCAGCCTATAAACTCAGTAAGGTTGGTTTATTGGCTACAGTGTCCTGGACAAATTTTGATATAAAACTGGATGGATTGAGCATGATACACAAAGATATTGGTCGAGCTATGAGTTTAAAAAAAAAATATTGTGCGAGGCGTAACCAAGCACAATATTTTTTAAATGCATAGTGCGACCAATATCTTTGTGTATTGTGTGAAAGAATCCATTCAATTTTATCATTATTATGCTTTGAGAATCTGACTTGAATTTAAAGAAAAGTGCCGTAACTCAGTCATGGACTGAAAAAGATGCCTTCCAAATGACCTTGTCAGGATTTTCTCCTTTTGGAGTCTAAATACTGTTAAAAGCTTGCGACGCTAGTCTCAGTACTTCTCCACATTGCAGCACTGTCTTTACCTTTTATTAATTCTTGAAGTTGTTCCTCATTTAAGCTCCGAAATCAAGAATTTCTAGTCTTGGCCGCCATGACTTTCGCTTGTTTTCGTTTGTTTTGGTTGCCGAATAGATTGATTTGACCCGAAATTGACCCACATTAATTGAAGTATTAGTCTCGACTACATCTTGCAACTGCTACATACAACGTCTATACGCTATGCGATCATTGTGAAACCCGTAGAAAATAACGCTATAATCTGATGCAGAGGCAGCCATGTTGGGGTGAAATTAGATGCCAATATTAGTTTGAGACGCCAGCGGATGACGGATACACAAAATTATAAGTTTTTAAAAACATGTAGAAAGTATAGGATGGAAACTTCTCAAAGCATAATTATCAGTTAAATCAGTCCAGCCAATTGGATATTAGAAGCATATATAACGTATACCAAATTGGTCCATAGGATAGTGTGCAAGAGCTAGCGTGGTTGACCACATTTGGGATGTTTAACATCAAAAGGAACCATTTCCCAGGCCTTAAGTTTCCCTGGCAGATCACTCACCTTTAAATCATTAAATCTTATGTGTATACTAGTGCATTTCCCCCGTCTGTGACCTTTGACCGATGTGTGTGACCCTTGACCTCATATTTGTTCTGTGCTCACACCACTGGCGAGTGCCAAATTGTTGGTAAAAAAAAAAAAAAAACGGTTTTTCTATGGAGTTGTGAACTCGAACTGCGCACTAGATGAGGATTGCGATTTATTCCGTATTGAAAAGTGTTTCACAGATTTGGCACTCGACGACCCTCTCAGTCAGTGGTCCTTTGACCCAAATTGGTGGTCATAGGGCATTTCTATTCAATTGAACCTCTAGGACGACACTTTGATATTTTGGTCACTCTGAAATCCCCTTAGAACAAATGTCTGACTGTCCTCCCCTACCTTCATGCAAAATATCAGCCCTGTTGGTAATTGATCTTAAATGACTTCTAGATGATATTGTGGCTGATAATGACACACGGTACTAAGTTTTTGTCCTTCGTTCGTGCCTCTAAGCAAAACAAGCAGCCACATCTTTCAATGATTGTGATAGTTTCACGACTGATTCCCTTAAAAAGATCAAGTATTTTTTAAAAAAAACCTTTTTGCTTCAAATTTTAGTGAATAGATCAGATCATAACAATCATTTATTTGGTATGCCAATTGGTCCTCAACTAGCGTCTGTTATGCCAGTGCTAATCAGATCTATGAGCTCTTTAACCGTCTAAAGTCAGGTAAAGCGCCGGGCCCAGATGGTATTAATCGACCATGTTGAAGCTCACGCGCGCAGATTGCTACATCACACCTCTTGCCATTCTTTTTTAATTTCTCGCTTGTGCTCTTGTCAAATACGGATGACTGGAAGAGGGCCAATGTGGGTCCCCTTTCACAAATCGGTCCATTTCAAATGTCACTAACTACCACCCCATTTCCTTGTGCTCATGGTGGGAAAAGCTGTTTAGATAGATGGTTACAGATAAACTGTTAAGTTATCTCCACGATGTTGGCCTGATATCAGATCATCAACACGCTTTGTTTTGGCAGGTCATGTACCACTTCTCCTAAGTTCAGTCGTCCCACTGGCTCAAATTCTTGATGAACGATCACCTCCGGACAGATTGATGTCATCTTCTTAGATTGGAGTAAAGCTTTTGACAAAATCAGTCAGTGCTATCCTTTTAACAATTACATAGTTACGGTATATGTGGGTCACTTGGCATTGGATGTCTTCATTTCTCTCACAAATCGTTTCCAACGTGTTTCATTTCAGGGCATTTCCTCCCGTTGGATTCATGTCCTGTCGGGTATTCCACAGGGTTCAGTTTAAGGGCCTATTCTCGTTAATTTGTTTGTTCTATTATAACCAGACCATGTCTTATCATTTCTTCCTCAATATGCAAGATATACTTTGTTTATATAGCCTATCCGTTCAAATATACATCAAAATCATGCAGACAGATCTAAATAGCATTGTTTACATGTGTGTGACTTAATAACATGTCACTTAACCCTAGATAAATGTAAGGTTATGCGTCTGAGTAGGAAAAGGGCCATCTTTTCTCAGCCCTGCTACAAAATCCTCCAGTCCAATGTGGGTGTTGTGCATTGTCATAAATACCTGGGCATTTTTATTTCATCAAATTTGAAATGGGGGGATCAAGTTGACTATGTTACTGCTAAAGCATCCAGGCTTCTTGGTTTTATTAGGTGGCTGATTCGCTGCAATGATGCAAATATTTTAGTTAAACTATACTCTACCCTTTGCCGTCCTATTATCGAGTATGGTATCCCAGCCTGGATGCCATACCAGGCCGGTCATATTAAGAAAATTGAAAATGTACAACAGAGGCTTGCTCGTGTTTGTATTCCCGCTCCCAGGGGGGAGCTTACCTATGAATCCCGCCTTCTAACTTTAGGTCTTAGTTCATTATCCAACCGCTTTCTGTACATCTCAATTGCATTTGTTAGTAAGTGTCTATATGGCATTGATGACATTAACCCTTTTGATTATATATCGGTGAATACACGTCATGCAGACAATCTCAAATTTCGTCATACTTTTGCACGAACTTATTGTTTTAAATATACTGTTTTTAATAGGTTTCCAGTTCATTTTGAAAATCTCCCCAAAAATATAAGAGACAAGCTTGTCATTAACCTAAATGGCTTCCTTTCTAGCCTCAAGTTTCATCTAAGAGAAAACAGTTGGTAATTTCCAGTATTTTTTAGTTTTTCATGTGCAATATATATTTTTAATTTATCAATCAAACATCATGGTTTGTGTTGGATTGTTCGTAGTTTTTCCACTACTTTCTGTTTTTTCTCTTCTTCTGTGTGGTTGAGTAGTGTTTGGGTTAGCCACTTTGATAGTGTCACATGCCACTGTTTGGTCTATCCCTGCCAGGCTACTTTTGTCTGTCCCTTTGTTTTGTACCTCTAGTGGAAATGCTGCGGACTCTCCTTTGCAGATATGATGTTTCTGTATTCTTCTGGGTGGTTTATCTAAATTATATATATAGTGCAATTTAATGTTTTATCCTTTTATGTGTATGTTTTGTATGTTTTTTATGCTGGCAAATAAAATGAAATGAAATTGACCTTTTGGGTCTTTCTGAAACCCTGATAACAAATGTTCATCTGTCCTCCCCTATTTTTACCAAATATTAGCCCCATATGTAAAAGCATAATGAAATGCATAGCTGGACAGACAGATCTCATTTTTTTAGTAGTATAGATATAGATGTGTAATAAACAAGGGTCATAACATTTGGGCATATATTAAAACCTGTGGGGAAAGAAGCAGACAAGGACCCTTAAATCAACCAGACCCTTAAATCAACCAATCAGTTGTTTAATATGTATGAATTATATAATAACACAGAGAAAGCTAGGTAGTGTGCCATTTAAATAAAAATGTTATTTTTCCACTTTTATTTCAGATCAATGTGACCAAAGAATTGAAGACCTGTTGAATCATCCTGACACCGTTCAACAACTCTGCATACTACTTGATCCTTACGAGTCAGTGTTGAAATCACTTGGGGCATCTTATGGATTAGGACCTCATCATCATAAATTCATTCTATACTATAAAGAACCCCATAATTTCCCAGTGTTTGAGTGGATACTCACTTTTATCAAAGAGTCAGCAAAACCAGAGGACGAGGGTACGGGTCGGCAGAAGATTTTCAGGTTGCTGAAAGAACTTCATGATCGCCGTAATGGTGATGCCCCTATTGGTGAAGCTATACAAAATATACTTGGTGTTCATCAGAGTTGCCCAGTATGCCAACAGTTTGCAATTGATAGCAGACCATGAAATCAATAAAAATGATTGCATTTATATGGCACCTTCAGAATGTGGATCAAAGAACTTTACCATTTATTCTGCTGCCACTAGAATATGTCAGCTGTCATACAAATACCCAAAGATACTCATACCTTTGGATAGGTGAATGGACAATATTCCAAACAGCTAACCATTTTGCATGGGTGGAGAGGTAAAATACCTTGCTCTAATGCACAACACATAGGTCACAGCGGAACTTGAACTCACAACCTTCAGGTGCCATATCCACTGGACCCAGTTGGGACTCACTTCAATCCCAGTGTAATATTAGAAGAATCATCCTTCAACAAAGCCACCAAGGTCACTTGTTTCTCCCAACAGGAAAACTGCTACAGCCTACCCAATGCCAATCAAGCTTCCATAACTCCAAAGCCTATTGCACTGTTGCAACAATTAAGGACTGTATCATATATTCCTTCTTTCCATGAACTGTGTCTGACTTGAAGAAGATCGCAGAAGATATTGTTAATATCCAATCAATTCAACTCTTCAAAGAAGCAATAAAAGACTATGTTAAACAACAAGAACGAGATTAATAATAGCACATGTGAACACTTCCTAACCGCTTGAATCTTCAAGGATTGTTGGCCAGTATCGAGACAAGAAAAGACAAGACATTAAATAATGCCATTGAGGAAGTTTCTTTTGTAAAAAGACCAAAATCATTGCTTACTTGTTCAGTTTGACATCACAACTCATAACCCTACAAGCTAGGGTTAATGTTGTTTTCTATGACCCCTCCACATTGATTTTGGCATGTTAAGCTAGGAGGCTATAACAATGAGGTTGTGTCCTGTACTCCTTCAATATTGGAGTAGGCACTATAGAAGTATACATTTTTTAAAGGCTTCCAGTGTGAGGAATTCCAAACCAGTGGAAAATTTTAAAAGAAATTTGAAAGCATTTCTCTGATTGTAGCCCTGTATGAGACACCCTTCCAATATTGAATGGGTAGCATAATTACATTCTAAACTATCATGTGTTTAATTCCGTTCTTCTTCTTATCGTGTCCAAATACTGTGGTTCTCAAATATGATCCAGCCAGAGATGGGTACAACGTCTGGCTGCTTCACTGAATTCCGCAAGGTCCTTGTTTGTGCATTGTTGCTCTAGTAGTGGGCAGACCAAGAGATGTTCCATTGTCTGTGGTGCTGTTCCACAACCACATGTAGTATCCTGATCTGCTTCCAGATAGCCCCACTTCTGCAAGGAAACCTTAGATCGGCCAATTCTGATTCTCAATCTGTTGAGGCATCCCCATTCAGCCCATGAGGAGTCAGCTCCAGGTGGGAGATGCTCACCAGGTTCAATACCGATAGATGTTACTTGGTTGATGGCAAGTCTTTCTTTCCACAAGGCGACTCTCTTGACCTCCTTAGAGACTGTTTCAAGAGGTTGGACTTTGCTTAAGAAACTCTCTCTAGATTTAAGGCAGTTGGCAGCAGGTATTTATTCCATTAACAGAACATATCACATGATAGAGAGTAGGTGTGGAGGGTATAATGTAATTAGGCCAAATGGGCTATGCCACATCGAGTTACTAATGTGATACCAATTAGGTCAAAATTTGGCAGGTTGACTTTCACATAATCACAGGATATTTTATTAGATTGTGTGCTATATCATTTTAATTGGACAGACAGAAATTTGACATTTCAAGTGCTGCCATTGAATTGGATAGGGATCCCCGAATCTAACTGCAAAATCCCTTCTTTTATGAACCATAGACACTTTTGAGCATTACCATCCACAGTTATAGTTGAATGAAAGACAATACCAACACAACTACATCATTCTCACAAATTAAAATGGGGGGGGAGGGGGTGGGTGTTCTTCAAAAATGTGCTATATAAAAGCAATAATATAACTTCAACTTATAATAATTTCGGATGTTCAACTTACAATAATGTGGATGTTCAACTTTCAATAATTTGGAGTTCAATTTTATAATTTTGGATGTTCTACTTATAATAATTTTGGAAGTTTATAATAATGGTAGAACTTCCGCTTATTAATAATAATTTGGATGGTTATATTGGGATACTTGCAGTAGGGAAAACTACTGAGGCGTATCCACAATATAAAATCCAAACTATTATTGTCCCGCCGAACGAGTTCGAACAGGGACTATGAAATCAGCAGCGGGTCCGTCCGTTCGTCCGTGAATAAAATGTTAACCCCTGTGTATACAATTTATCTGGAGTTCTGTAAGGGCCGACAATGATGTAACTTGAGTGGAAAGAAAGGGGTGATGAGTTCTCGAACCTGATTAGATTTTGGGGGTGGTTGCAAATATGCTAATAAGTATCTATTATTTGCATAATTATGAAAATTTATCCTGCAAGGCCTGTGTACAAGTTTCTGGGGTTTTCTTAAGGATATAATGATGTTGTAATGGTGGAAGGAACGGGTGGGGCTGAAGGAGTTCTCGACCTGAGTAGCTTTGGGTTTGTATTCACGGGCCAAATTGAGGTGCAAATGAGCTAATTAAATTATTGCAAAAATAAACGTTAATTGCTATATTTTTTGAACAGACATCAGTACTCAAAATTCACTGGCCTGCATGCAAGCCTATCATGGGCACATCCTTTTTGCAATTGAAAGTATGTGGTTAGCGGATTAGGAGCCCAAATGAGCTAATTAAATATGCTAATATTGTATCTCTGAAACGGTACGTCAGATAGGCAAAATTCATTCGCTACATGAGACTACTATGCCCATGGGAGGGAGTGGGGTGTTGCGGGTGTTGAGGGAGGGGTGGGGGTGTGAGGGGGTGGGGTGTTGCGGGGTTGTGGGAAGGGGGGTAGGTGTTGGGAAGGGGTAGGGTGTGGGGAGGGGAGTGGCATGTGCGGCTTAGGTATGCAATGAACTCATTAAATAGGCGTAATTGCTTGTTAGCTCTGAAAAACAGTACGCGGATAGGCAAAATTCCTCCGTTTGCACAAGTGACTACTCCCCTACTATGGGAGGGGGTGGGGTGTGCAGGGTGTTGGGAGGGGATGGGCTGTTGCGGGTGCGGTTGTTGGGGAGGGGGTGGGTGTGGAAAGAGTGTTGGGAGAGGGATTGGTTGAAGAAGTGTTGGGACGGGGGGTTTAGGAGGTTGCCATGTTGTGGGGGAGGGGGTGTAGGGTGGGGAATGTGTTGGGGAGGGGTTTGCGGGGTGTTGGGGAGGGGGTGGGAGTGTTGAGGGGTGTTGGGAGGGGTAGGGTGTTGCGGGTGTTGGTGGTGGGTGAGGGGAGTGGCGTGTTACGGGTGTTGGGGAAGGGGGAGCGTGTACGGGGAATTGGGGTGGGGTGTTGCGGGGGGTGGGGTGTTGAGGGTGTTAAGGAGGTGGGGGTTGGGGTTGGGCAGAGTGTTGGGGAAGGGGGTGGGGGGATGGGGGTGGGTGTGGTGTAGGGGGGGATGGGTGTTGCAGGGTGTTGGGGGAAGGGGACGGCGTGTTGTTGCGGGGTGTTGGGGAAGGGGAGGCGTGTTACGGGGAATTGGGGTGGGGTGTTGCGGGGGTGTGGGTTTGGGGGTTGAGGGTGTTAAGGAGGGGTTGGGTGATGGGGTTGGGGTGGTGGTGTATGGGATGGGTGTGGCAGGGTGTTGGGGAGGGGGATTGGTGGTTGCAGGGTGTTGGGGAGGGGAGGGTGTTGAATTGGTGTTGCGGAGGCGGTGGGTTTTGCGGGGTGTTGGGGGGAGGGGAGGGGGTGTTGTGTGTGGTGTTGGGGAGGGGTGGGGGTTGCAGGGTGTTGGGAGGGGTTGGGGGGTTGTTAGTTGCATTTATTGATGTTAGTGATTAGCAACATCGGCGGGGGCTTTTTACGCATCGCGTAAATACAAGTTCGCCTTGTTAATATACTTTGTCTTCTGTCTGAGGTATAAAGTGACAACGCGCGCGTATACCTAGTGCCACCTCAGTTGCAGTGCACTTGTGCTTTGCTACGCGTGCGCTGAAAGTCGTTACAATGTATATGCGGCGTCGTACTTCGTACTTCGAGCGGGACAGAGTATAAAGTTGTAAGTAATTTTTTAGTAGAGTAGAGGTTAATTTTATTGTGTTTGCTTTGTCATTCTGTCCGTTTAGTGCTGTACACATGTTCAGAGTATGGAATATTGCTTTTATGGCTGCCAGTGTGCTTGTGGTCATTTAACAATGTGTTGACTATGAAATGAAATGACATTGCCATGCAATCTTAATAAATTTCTGTGAGATTACCCCTTTAATGCCAATTTCTACAAAATGGATCCTACCGGTGAAAAATAACAATTCATAACTCTGTCCAGGGTACCAAAGCGTATGGTTTGGGGTTGGGTTTGATGTGATGTAAATTTTAGTTGGATTTAACTTGTAAAATTCTGCTTCAGTAAGTAGCTTTGCAAAAGCCTGTACAAGGGCATTTGTCTGAATTATCTGCACAATTTAGACATAGCACCAAAGTGCTTTTTTTTTGCTCCCACAACTCTTGTGTGCTTTTACATTTCACAACAATCTTATGCATCTTATTTATTATTTTTAAATATTCATATCCACTTTAATTGGTAAAAATTGTCAAAACGAGTACATGCCCGCATGAGATATTACGAGTATATTAAATAGCTATATATTAAACTTAGATACTGATCCGCAATTTTAAGTAAAGTTGCTTTCAGTATTTAATTAAGTGCACTCTTGAACTGAACTTGACCTAAAAGTGCCAATTAGATTATTGTATGTGTGAGTTTGGGGTATTTGTAGTTTAGCATGTATGTATATACATAAAAAGTAGGTTTATGTGTCATATCTATATACACATAATATTGTGGGGGAACGAGTTGGCGCAGCGTATCTTCCCTCGCCTTTCACCAATGAGGTCCCGGGTTCGACCTCCGGTAGGGGCTCGTTCTCTGTGGCTTTATGTGAATTTGGTTTCTCGATCCATACTCAGAGATGCCAACATTGGAATTTAAAAAAAAAGGGAGATTTTGCGAGGGAGCGCTTGCGCGACCGAGCCCCTCATGGCAGGGGGTCCAGGGCAATGCCGGGGGTCCAGGGCAATGCCCCGGTTGGGTCGAGGAGGCGAAGCCCCCAAAGCTCCTGCATTTCTATTGCTTTAAAGCACTTTGGAGCCCTTAAATACTCGTTCCCTCAGGTTTTCTCCGGGTACTCCGATTTCCTCCTGGTTCTAAAATCAAGCTTCTTGGCATAAATCTGTTCTGGTATTATGATTTCTCTGATGTGCTGAGCGGCTTTCATGGCTGCCGCACAGCACCTTGAGCACGTTTACGTGAATATGTCGCGCATTAAAAATACACATTATTATTATTATTATTGTAGCCATGAACACAAGGAGCATGGCATGCCATGGAGGAGTGTGGCAACATGGCACACTGATTAAAGATCTTTGCTGTTGTGCAGAAGGTCCAAATCTCAGTGGGGTCATGAAAAATATTATCTGCTCTCTCCGTGGTTGCATCTTATAGCTTCGGAGCAGATGTTCCATGAGAAAGACCGCACTGCAGTCATCTCTGATCAAGGTGATGCCTGGCTGTTGTAGCACAATGGATTGTTCTGTAAACTTTCAGCGTGCTATGTGTGCTGCTCATTTGTTAATGATTATTTCTGAATTATAGCTGAATTGGAAAATTCAACCATTTGCACCTAAAGATTTAAAATTCTTTATAATTAAGCTGTCATGCATTATGCATACCCAATGCATTAAGAATTGTAGGAATCACTGAAAAAATGTGTAGATCTGTGTAACACACTGCTTTGTGATTTGAATAAATGGTTGATCTCATATTGAAGGTTTGAGGCAGGCATATTACAGGGTTTGAATGAATTGCAATGCTGCAATTTTTAACCTGTAAATGTGTAATGGAGGTAATAAGGTGAGTGTTAGAGCGTTTTACAGGGTACGAGTACTTTTTCCCACATTCACTGCTGAATTTTGTAGGTATCTACAACCTCACCTCTTTGCTTCCAAAGAAGTAGATGCATATTTTTCAAAGCTGCTCAGAATGTTCCTTGAGGAATTTATTATACAATTATACTATTTAGGAACAAGAAGATAAAGGTCATCTGCATGTAGACCTCATAAGGTAAAAAAATCATGGCTGTATGGGCCACTGTATCATTGATGCTCTAGTTGCAAGAGTACATTGTACCTGCCTGGACTTCCAGAGAATATATTTATGTGCCACTATCAATGAATTGCTTGCGTTTGATAGAAGTAGATACTATATATATTTTGTAAAAATACTTAAGTTTTGCATTAAACCAACCATGTATCAACCAAAATTATTATAAAAATGATATTTATATTTGACTCATATCAAGTCAATTACTGCATGTGTAGTATACTGCATATCCTTTATAATAAAGAATTGGTGAACAGGGGAGTTTTTCATTTTGATAGTCTTTTATTTCTACACTTGTAAATTATACTGAATTATCTGTAAGGCAAACAAGTTTTGTCAGAGAAGAAACTGTAAAAAAGTGAAATGTGTTTTTACTGTTGTGACATATGTAATGGGATTTCTTTCTGTTATTGCATTTTATTCCCCTTCTCCCCACTTAGGCCCTGAAAGCGGATATAGTAGAGGGATCCAGGGGGTCCAGACCCCACCGGGTCCAAACCCCACCTTTTTCATCACATTATTTTTAATCTGTTGATTTTAAGCTCAGTGGGGACATTTTAGGCCCGTCCAATTAGGATAAATGATGCCTTAACCCAAAACTAATTGCAAAAGAATGATTTTCTCCAGAATTGTATTGAGAAAACCTTTAAGAACAACATATCAAAGGTTTACCTAAATCAAGGGAGTGGAATGTGTATTTTTAAGGGGGAAAGGTTATACAGGGGTCAAAACATGAAAAGGGTCAAAACATGTCAAAAAGTATACCAATATGTTCATCACCTTTCAAGGATTAAAAAGGTATAGATTGCCCTATCTGCAGGTTGTAGTTCAAGAGGTATGAGTTAAAATAGGTTCAAGGTCACAATGGGGATAAAATTCCAGATATATCTGTTTGTTATAAAAATGGTGTCAAATTGTTTGTCTTAGGGTACAAGAGCCAAAAATATACTGGTTGCTCTATCTATGATAGTTGCATAATTGTAATGCAAAATGTTACTGGAGGGCTAGAGGGTCTATGGGAGGTCAGTCATAGCTATGCTATTCTAGATACAACTTCGAACAAAGAATACTAATTAAATTACTCATCTAGTGTGATATACAAATAATGAACAAGCAGCGAAACCAGTTTGAAAAAAATTGGGGGGCGGGACATATGTAAATTTTACCTTAGGATGACTGAACTGTTATGTGCATATTGTACTAAAACTTGTCCTTCACAGATAGGGCAAACTAACTTTTTTTAAACTTTAGGAGAAAGTAGCCCAATAAATTTGTTATATCTTTTAAATCAAAACGTTCTAATTTTGTGACCAGGTACAAAACATTTCCCCTTTTTGTAAATGTTCCACTAGGTTGATTTTAATAAAACTATTGATAATTATTTTTGGACCAATTTCACAGTATATAACACTGAAACGGTTTCTTTTGCAATTTGTTTTGGGTCAAATCATAAAATATGGATTTTTGTCACTGGTTCTGCACGTGGTGTGCACGAAGGAGTGGCCAACTTTGTGTCAGTCAGGGAAAATCACACCAGGCCCATTTGGTTTAGTGTGAGAATGTACTCCAGTGGAATAGAGGAGTGTAATCTTAAATACGGATGATATAAAGCATGAAGCGTTGTAAGTATTCACACATGAAACCATGAAATATTGAATGATTATACTATTATACTCAAACCCCACCCCCCCCATGTCAGATCTTTTTTAGATGTTGCTAAAACCAAAGGATAAGGTCTGCATGTGTCACAAGCTGGGGAGACCGATCAAGCCCTTTTAAAAGTAGTTATTAGAAGTGTGCAAAATTGTTTGTAATGTTAATGTATACATTACAGATGAAAATGTATTCCAAAAATCTTTGTCATCTAAAATGCGTCATTACTACTACTTAATTGTATTTTCCATTGTACTCGTATTCAAATCGACTGTGATATACTGTGTCCTATAAATGTAGTGCGTCCTATAAATGTTGACATGTTATCATTTTGGTAAGAGTTCCTTATGTACCCCCCTTCGAAGTTCTACATGTAACAAAGTATTTTTTATTTTTGGCCTTAGGGTTAGGGTATTTGTTAGTGTAAGGCCATAAATAAAAACGAATTTGTTTCCTGTAGAAATTCAAAGGGGGTACATATGGAACTCTTTCCATCATTTTTATAGGCTGCCAACTTAAGTTGGAAGGGCCGTGTAAACAGTTGTTTTAAAGCTTTATCTATTGGCTTCATAGCCAATTATGAAATTCTATTGCAGGTAAGCAGCATTTTTTGTTGTGTGCTGCAAGCATAGCTGGCAGGACCACTTAGCAATCCATTGTGCGTGTGTATGTATATATGTATGTATATATGTGTGTATGCGTCACTAAAATGTTAAGTTTTGAAAAAATTGCCCTTAATTGAAAAGTTGAAGTTCAATTTGAGCCAAACTTGTGTCATAGGTGCACCATGGGATCCCTCATATGTTGATGAGGTCAAAGGTCACATGTCAAGGTCAAAGGTCATGTAAGGTCAAGTTAAAAAATAGGCTTAAAATGTAAAATTGACTTCCATTGAAAAGTTGAAGTTCTAACTTGAGTCATACATGTAGGTGCAATATGGGATTCCTCATTTGTTGATGAGGTCAAAGGTCATGTGCCAAGGTCAAAGGTCATGCGAGGTCAATTTGTAAGATAGGCTGGTCAGCCTACAGCTTATATCAGAGATGTAACTTTTCCGGAAATTTCCGGATTTGGGGCCACAAATAAAAAAAAATCCGGAATGTAAAAAAAAATATATTTTCTTTTCAATTTTTTTTTCAATTTCAGTGTTCATGATAAAGGTATAACTGCATCAAAAACACAAGTTTTAAGTACCAATTTATTTTGTAGAAGGGGTCTTGTACCCCAAAATCATGTAATAAAATACATTCCCGGAGCTTCACCGGATGCTACGCTAAAGTTTGGCCTTCACGTCGGTTCAAATTTTGGATTTTCAGGAAATGGGACTGCTCCTCTGTTACATCTGTTATATTCTTTGAATATAGTGAGCGCGAAAGCCGAGAACCGTGAAATTCTAGTCTGATTTTGCAAATCACTGATAGACTGATAGTGCCTTTAATGGTGCCTGCATGGACTGCCACACATCTGCCATAGTAAAAATGTTAAAGCAATAATAGCACATTTATTTGAAGAACGCCCCCAATTTTTCAAAAAATTTGAGATTTTTACACGATTGCATTGGTAACTGGCTTGTAAACTATACCTGTGAATGGTTAGAGGAGCAACAAGAGATTTTGAGGCGTCCATGTGAGGTGTCATATGTGGTGATTTCATATAGATTAGACACTCAAAGGATTTCTTACCTTGTATTTTGGTAAAGAAATTAAAAGTGATAACAAAAGGTGATTTTTTATGCTTATATTTCAATATATAACATAGGCTGAATTTCTTATTTGCTCCTATATGAAAATAGAAATTTCACAATTTTTGTACCAAAGAAATATTTTGTCAGCTTAATCCTTTCAGATGGGGATATTTTTTATAGAAAGCTTTACATCAGTGCAAAAATCAGAATTTTCAGATTTTTTAGGGACACCTGTTATTTGAAATTTCTCGTTGCACCTTTAAGCGGCTCGAAAATGTCTATGTGTCACAAACGAAGGAATTTTGTAATTAGAATAATCAATATTGGAGATCTCCGATAATAATTCAACGGCTGCTGGAAACGGCCTTCTAATATGAAATAGCCGGGAAATAGTGCCTTGTACATGTCTACGCTCATCCATTAGTTGCTTTATTGGTTCAGGCAAGTCAAGTTAGCGGTCATTTTCTTGAGGTGGCACTATTTCATCATGGACGGACCATAAACTTAGCATTTCCAGCTCTGCTGTAAAGTACAATCTGGGATCCCAATTCTATTTACAAAATCGCTTATTTTATGATAAATACACATTTTTGAGCATTCTTGTTCACAGGTGAAGTTTCCTAGACAGTTACCAACATAACTGCAAAAATATCAAATTTTGAAAATTGCGGGTGCTCTTCAAAAATGTGCTGTTATTGCTTTAAGTGCATTGCAGATAGCAGTTGGTGATGTAAACATTTCAAATAATTGAAATAAACAAAATGTTTATAATAAATATAACTAGAATTTTGTGGTTCTTGGCTTGCGCGCTCGCTATATTCAAAGAATATAAGCTGTGGGCTGCCCGCCTATTTCAACTCGACCTCATATGACCTTCGACCTTGGCACCGCCCTTTGACCCTCATCAACAGACGAGGGATCCCATGTTGCACCTATGAACACAAGTTGGTTCCAATTGAAATTTCAACTTGTTTATGTGCATTTTTAATTTTGTTAAAAAACTTAACATTTTAGTGACACATTACACACACATCTACACATCCATACACACATTCACTAACGGATTGCTGAGTGGTCCTGCCCTCTATGCTGCGCCCACAAAAGTAGTACTAATAGCTCACATGTACGTGACCGCGAGACTACAATCAAACTATTTTTGTATACACTTGTGCAGTGTTTTAACAGAAATGATGATCGACTCATTAATAAAATGCTTTTAAAAGGACTTCCATTTCACCAACAATCTTTGGTTAATTACCAATATAATCCATTGTTTTTTGTGCACTCTGCAGTAGTGAACTATTGTTACATCATTATTTCCCTGTTTTCAAGTGTGTAACAGTAAAATACCAAAGCTTAAAGGTGCAACGAGAGATTTTGATCCGTCCATATATTGCTGTTATTTGTAGTTATTCATATAGATTAAACCCCCGATCCAATTTTGTTACCTGTATTTGGTACAGAAATGCCTTCGAGTGAAAACAAAAAGGTGCTTTTTATTTCCTCATATTTCAATAGACAAACATAGGCTGAATTTAGTAATTATCTGCTCTACAAAAATAAAATTTCACCTTTTTTGTACCAAGAATATTTTCTCACTTAGTCCTTTAGGTGGGGGTATGTTTATGGAAAGCGTAGCATCAATAGCAAAAATCAGATTTTCAATATTTTTCGGGGGAGACAGCCTTATTATGTGAAATCTCTCGTTGCACCTTTAATGTAACAGTATGTCAGAGTACTATCAACCATTGATATAATGTGTAATGTGACGTATTAAAGAAATTTCAAGTCATTAATTATTTCATTTTGTCTTGCTCTTCTTTTTGATTAGTACCTACTGTCCAATTCAGCCTAAGAGATCACGTTCATTTAGAGTACATTTGTTTGTCTCGCCTGCCGTTGTTCGTCAGAGACTTATTAATACATCTTTTCTGTCTTCCTGTCCTGCGTCTGTCTGCCCTCCTCCATGTTCAAGTGGCTTGTGTACGATTTTATTGAGAGTTCAATAGGGGCTACATGATGTACTTGTGGAAAGAAGCGGGTCGACTAGTTCTCGACCTGATTAGATTTTAGGCTTAAAATATGCTAATAGTATCTAATTTGCATAATTTAACAAAATTTTCCCGCAAGGGCTTGTGTACAAGTTTTTCTGGAGTTCCGTAATGCGTATATGATTAACTTGGTGTAAGGAGGCGGGCTGGAGAGTTCTCGAACTGATTAGATTTCGGGCGGTATTTCGGGCAAATTAAGTTGCAAATGACTAATTAATATGCAAAATCATCGTAATTGCTATATGTTGAAACGGTACATCGATACGAAATTCCTTCACTGCATGAAAGCTTATATGGTGCGCATCCTTTTTGCAATTGAAAGTGTGTGATATATGCGGCACAGGTATTCAATGACTAATTAATATGCATATTACTGTGTCTTCTGAAACAGTAAACCGGAATAGGCAAAATTCCCTTCGCTGCATGAACGAATACTATGCCATGCGTCGTTGTGTGATCATAATTGGGTCAAAGTGGCATTTTGGGCGGAAAATTGCTCATTAAGTGTCTCATTTGCATAATTAGAAAAAAGCTATGTGTGACAAGTTTTATCTAGAGTTCCGGAAGGCATATAATGATGTCACTTGGTGGAAGGAAGCGGAGTTGAAGAGTGTTCTCGACCACATTAGATTTTGGCGTATTTGGGGTTAATTAGGTATGCAAATGGCTAATTAATATGCATAAAATAGCGTACTGCTACATATTGTTTTAAACGGTGCATCGGATACCCCAAAATTCCTTCCTGGCATGAAAGCCTGTTATGGTGCGCATCTTTTTTGCCAGTTTAAAGTCAGTATATATGTGCGGTATATAAATGAGGTATTAATTATGCCTAATTGCTGTATCGCTGAACGTTACATCGATAGGCAAAATTTCTTCACTACATGAAAAACTATTCCAGCATTCATCTTTTGGTGAATCATAATTCGGTCAAAGTCATGTGGGCCAATTAACGGGGTTTTTTGTGGATGCCAATGATCTAATTAATATGCGTAATTGCTGTGAGCTGAACAGTACATTGGATATGCCAATTTTCTGCATTACCTTGAGCAGGTGGGTGTTTGGAGAGGTGGTCTGGTTGGGGGGGGGATGGGGAGGGGTGGGATGGTGCGGGGTTTTGGGGAGGGGGCTGGGGCTATTGTGGGGTGTTGGGGTATTGCAGGGTGTTGGGGAGTGGTTGGGTGTTTGGAGCGGGGGATTGGGTAATTGTCGGGGGTTGAGGTGGTGTTGCGGGTAAGGGGGTTGGGTGTTGTAGGGGGAGTGGGGGGTTGTGGGTGGGTGGTGGTGTGGTGGGGGTAGGTCTTTGGGTGGTGGCGTTGTTGTGTGGTTGTGGGGTGGGTTGTTTTCTCGGGTTTTTGGCGGGTTGTTGGTAGCCGGTTTGTGGGGTTGGGGCGTGGTGGTGGGGTGGGGTGTTACATGGTGTTGGGTGTTGGCAGGGTGTTGGGGGTGGTTGCAGGGTGTTGGGAGGGGATGGGGAGGGGGTGTTGGGTGTTGCAGTGTTGGGGAGGGCTGGGGTAGGCGGTTTGTGGAGGGTTGGGTGTTGGGGTGGTGTGTTTGGGAGGGGTTGGGTGTTGCGGTGTGGGGGAGGGTTGGGTATTGGAGGGGGGGGTGGGTTGGGATGGGGTTGGGTGTGTTGTCAGGGGGGGTTGGGTGTTTAGGGGGAGGGGGTAGGGTGGTTGCGGGATGTTGGGGAAGTGGTGGGGTGGTTGCGGGTGTGTTCATGATTGGGTGGGTGGGGTGGGTGTGGTGGGGTGTTGCAGGGTGTTGTGTGGGGTGTGGTGGGGTGTTGCGGGTGTTGCAGGGTGGTGTGAGGGGTGGGGTGTTGCGGTTTTGGGGTGTTGTGTTGCGGGTGATGGGGAGGGGGATGGGGTGTTTGCGGGTGGGGTGTTTGCGGGGGGGGTGTGGTGGGGGAGGTGGGGTGGGGTGTGCAGGGTGTTTCGGGGAGGGGGTGGGGTGTTGCAGGGGGGTGTTGCGGGTTGTTGGGGAGTGATGTGATGTGTTGCTGGTTGTTGGGGAGGGGGGAAGGGGTTTGCAGGGTCTTGGGATGTGGTGGGTTTGCGGGGTCTTGGGGAGGGGGTGGGGTGTTACAGTTTTGGGGAGGGGGTGGGGTGTTCCGGGATGTTGGGAAGGGGTGTGGTGTTGGGGAGGGGGTGGGGTGTGTGCGTGGTGTTTGGGGAGGGGTGGTATTTGCAGGTGTTGGGGGTGGGTGAGGTGTTGCGGGTGGGGTGTTGCCGGGCGCTGGGGTGGTTACGGGGTGGGGTGTTTGCAGGTGTGTTGGGTATGGGGATGGGGTGTTGCGGGGTTTTGCAGGTGTTTGTTGAGGGGTGGGTGGTTGCGGGTTGTTGGGGAGGGGTGTGGTGTTGCGGGATGTTGGGAGGTAGGTGGGGGATGTTGGGAAGGGTGGGGTTTGTGTGCCGGGGTGTTTGTGGAGGGGTGGGGGTTTTGCGTTATGGGGTGGGGTGTTTGGATGGGGATATCTGCAATACTCCACTGTATCTGCTTGCACAACGTTTTTGGGAACACCCTGTACTCATAGTTGCAATCTGGTGTGCGGCCTGCCTTGTCTTACAGCTATACGCGAAAGCAGGCGAGACGTGTGGTTCGAAACCGCCTTGTTTATTAAAAAATATTCCTATTTTTTTGCCAGATTAACCACAGCTCAATCTTAATTCCTTATTTAGACTGGGGTTGACTGTGGTGAAGGCTTGTAATCCGGGCTTTGTTTGTGTGTTTTGGGTGGATGTGTGTGTGTGTTGGCAAACGTAATTGGAATGGGGATTATACTTTGGCATAAAGTCCTCCAAACTCATATTCCACCTGCAACGTGAAGAATAGGGCACCCGATTCAGCTGTACTTTCAGGCAACCTTTATTGGAAAAAGGCCACTTTTGTAAAGGTGTAAACGAGAGAATTTTCCGGACATCCATATTTTGTGTCAATTAGTAAGTGATTTCAGATACCCCAATAGATTTCTTACCTTGATTTGGCTACAGAAATGCCTTGAAAAAGTGAAAACAACATAAAACAGGCTGACTTAAAGGTCCATTGGCCCGATTCGCTAATAGCCTCGTCCCCAGGACCCCAGATTTCCGGCAGTGGTCAAAGTTGTTGGATATCAGAAGAAGCTACTATTCGTCTCATTTACCCTGTAAATCTTTAGGCTAAGATGTTTGGTTGGGATGTTATGAGCGAAAAGTGCCCCTTTTTGGTCGACAATATTAATTTTACACGTACTCTATGGGGATTGCAAAATCACGTGTTTAGCTCTCACATCAAAGGGGTTGATAATAGCGCGCGAAACTTTACAGATATTTGGGTTGAAGCCATTCTATCAAGATGAAAAACTTACAGACTTTAAGTCGGCCATCCCCCTAATATTTGCTCCTATAGTAAATTAGAAATTTCATATTTGTGTACTCCATGCAGCTTAATCCTTTCACATGGCGATATTTTTGATAGAAGCGTACATTATGCAAATCAGAAGTTTTCACATAGTATTTTGGGTTTATACTACCAGTGGTTTATACATACCAGTGGTTTAATTTACATGCCACTTCAAACTATTAAGTTTTATGTAATGCAGAGTTGCTCTCTACAGCATTTCTACTAGCTGTGGCTGTATCGGGAATTTCCCGAAGCACGCAACAAAGGACGAGGAGATATTCTGCATGAGAATTAAAATTTCCGGGAATATCATTTCTGAAAACTTCTGATGTACGAGGGCATTAAATAGGTTCCTGCAAGTACAACAAATTTTCGTTCATGAAAAGACGTGATGAATAAATAGGAAGAACATTTTGTATGTATCGATCCTGTATTTTAACCTCTTTAAAAACTTCATTGCGGGCTTCATTGCCTTGAGTATATCGGTGAAAGGGAGAGAGGGGGGTTGTATTATACTTTATAGACCCGAGACGAATATTCTTTTTATCCTTCTACTCCATCTTAAAATCAAATCCTCTCAAAGATTAGTATAGAAATAGTAATATTCGTAAGGTAAAAAAATGGACGAAATTTAAAACCAGGTGTGGCAGGAGATATGGTCCGCCGGTCTCACAGTCCGGGAACAATGGTGAACAATAGGGCAATCGATTTAGTTGACTCCTCACGTAACATTAGTTTCACGCTTTATTCCGTTGTCGTCTATGGAGCCCGGACCGTGGTTCCTGCCGGACCATATCTCCTTTCACACCGGCGTTTTACTCTCTAAATTTCTTATATTAAAAATCAATCGAATTGGATTGCTGTTAGAGACAAATCCATGTGAAGATTAAAAATTTAAATCAAAATACACTGAAATGTAAAACTAAGATTTTGATCTATGAAATTTAGAGAGTAGTTTGTGCTGGGCTCTGTAAATCTTTTGATAACCAGAACCCCAAAGCTTTGCTGTCTTGCAAAATATATAATCAAAATGATCAAGTCACTACAAACAAATATCACAGATGCTGCAATATCCGGCATGCATGCAGTGTGAGACAGCATGTATAGGCCTACGGACAATGTGATCCAGTCTTGCCAATCTCTTTATAGCCGTTTTGGAGAAATCTTTAAAAATCTAAGAGTGGAAGTGAATACATTACTCCCCATCCTCATTTCCCCAGAAATCCCGCGACATGCAAATCATTTTTTGCCTTGTTTTTTAACAGGAAAAAATCCGCTTCTAGTTAAATGTATGGTCAAAACAATATGCGAATCGACACAGGTTTGGAAATAACGATTGGTCATACTTTTTGCTAAATCAGAAAATAAAAAAAAATCATCAAAAATTAGATTTTTGCATGTCTGTATCAAAGATTGGCAATATACCCTGCAAATGATAAGCCTAAAACAAACTTATTAAAGACAAAATCGGATATTCTATATTAATAACTACAACCACCTAATTGAATGGAGATTCATATCTTTGAATACTGCTTTCTTCTTCTGTCAATTTTGCATTTGGAAAGATTACTTATGAGAATTCTACAGACTTATTCTTCACTTTTAAGCTATTCCTGCAAATTTCAAATATTTTGACTCTTTCGAGTGGATCACTGATAGTGTCTTTAAATGCGAATTACGGATATATCGTTTTATTTTCACCATTAAACATAATTTTCCCATGAAAACACAATTTATTAGATTACTAATGTCTCACAGACTAAACATTCTGAAATTTTATCTGATAATGAAAGAGTTGCTCTCTACAGCATTTCGACTAGTTGTGGCTGTATCGAGAATTTTCCGAAGCACGCAACGCAACAAAGGAGGAGGAGAATATTATGAGAATTAAAATTTCCGGTATGAAAGCAGATATAATCCGGCGGGAGCCACAGCCCGGGGCTCCATAGACGATAACGGAATAAAGCGTGAAACTAATGTTGCGTAAAGAGTCAACTGAATCGATTGCCCTATTGTTCACCATTGTTCCCAGACGATGCAGGACGTAGGACAATAATTACTTCTACACCGGGAACATCCATTTCTGGAATTTCTGATGGAACGGGGCATTTAATAAGTCCTGCAAGTACAACAATTTCCGTTCATGAAATGATGTGGGGAATAAATAGGAAGAAAACATTATCTTTAAAAACTTCATTGCCTTGGGTATCTTCGTCTGATAGTGAAAGGAGAGAGGAGCGAGGGGGGGGGGGGTTGTATATACTTTATAACCCGGGAGACACGAATATTCCTTTTATCCTTCAAACTTCCATCTTAAAATCAAATCCTCAAAAATCAAAAAGAATATCGGACGTTTTACTAACAAACAACTTACTAAAGGCACAAGCGGATTTGGATATATTCAGGCCCGTAGCCAGGATTTTTTTCTGGGGGGGGGGGGGGGGGGGTGCGGATATGTTTTTGGTCAAAGTGGACCTTTTTACCCACAATGTGGACCTTTTCACAATTGAGGGGGTGAAAAAATTGGGCAAAGTGGACCTTTGGTGTTTTTTTGTTTTTTTTTTCCCAAAATTTTGCCCTTTGTGACCCAAAAAAGATTAATTATATAAAAAAAACCCCTATTTTTTCTAGCTCGCTTCGCTTGCACACATCATGTTTGTGGAACTTGTTGGATATTTTGGAGGGTGGGTGAGTATATCCGCACCCCCCACACACCCCCCCCCCCCCCCACCCCGGCTACGGCCTCGAATATTACTACAACCAACCTTAATTGAATGAGATCATACTTTGAATACTGCTGTTTTTTCTTTGTCAATTTTACATTAACGATACTTGAGAGTTTTTTAACGACTTATCGGCCCTTTAAGCGATTCGGCAATTTCAAATATTTGGACTCTGTCGGGGGATCACTGATGGTGTCTTGTCTTAAATGCCAATACGGATTATACCGCCTTCTCTTTTAACCATTAAACATAATTTCCATTAAACATAATTTATTAGATTACTAATGTCTCACAGACTTAAAATTTTGAAATTCTATCATACGTCCAATCCCTACCCCCTCGCAATTACATGTTTATACAATTGCGTTGCATTTACAGTTGAATTTTATAACACACTTATCTGGCATGGCGACAGTGTTATCAAGGGTTCCTTAATAATTGTCTCGAATCATGTCTCTTTTCCCGAAATCCAACTTGGAGGGCAAATGCGGAACTCATTTGTTGAAGGATATTGAAAATTATAACCAAAACAGCGAATTCACAATGCAGAAGAAATACAGCATGATATTCAGCCCGCAAATGTGATGTGATGTACTTCATAAGAACAGTATGAACACATTAACCATAATCAATCATGAAAGCATTCTCACAAAACAATATGCAAATAACATAAATACTTGAGCACGGTTGAATCAAAGTGTTAGGGGTGCGCTATATACTGACTGCCCTGCAAAAAGTTGCTCTTCTCCTCTTCATACAGTAATTTCGACGAGCAGTGCAAAAATCGGGCATTTCCCAAATTCGCGCAACAGAGGGGGAGGAGGGACCTATTCCGAGAAAATCAATTTTCCACACGCTATACGCGCATCCAGGATGACAATACAGTCACCTGTAGATGAAAACTGCATCAGCTATCGGGATTAAACAGGTGGCGTATTGTACTCTTGGAATTTTCGTTAAAACAGACACTCTATAGTGCCCTTTCACGGAAAGCAAATTATGTTGAATGGACATTCTGATTTTTGCACTGATGTAAAGCTATATCAAAAATAACCCCATATGAAAGGATTAAGCTGAGAATGATTTCTTTGGTACAAAAATTGCGACATCCAGGGAAAGTTCTGGTGACCCCCATAGACCATGTAGACCCTTGCTAATTAGCCAACCAAATGTCACACACTGTAAAATAATAGTTTTGGATCCTGTGAGACAATACAAACAACTTATCACCAGTTTCAACAAAATCTGAGCATTGGGTAAATTTTACCCCAGGATGACCTTGAACCATTATATAGCGCTTTAACTAAAGGTCGGAATCTAGGCAAATATATACTTTTTGTAATCCTTATAAGGAGACGAACATGTTAATGTACATGAAAACACAATTTGACTCGATTTTAAATTTGTCCCTGTAGTAACATTTCCCCCTTGAGGAAGGGGGAAGCAGTCCGAAAATTTGCACCCCATCATTTTCTGACTGTCTGGTCCCTATGAAAAATAGCAAGAAAATCAACTTTAGCACCAAAATCCTACGGGAACTGTTTCATTGACATACCAACCCACACTATAGAGGGAAAATTCTAAGTCCAAAAAGGATCAGAAAAACCAATAGCTGCCCTTTGAGATTAGTCCATCGAGAAGTACCCTCGCTACCCCAATGATCAAGCCACCGCGAGCGCGCCAGTTAGTGAAGGAGACCTGCTCCTGGAGCATGGTTGGTGGTCAAAACTCAAAAACTACAACGTTCATACATATTTGCACATGCTGTGTGCATCGTGCCAAGCTAGTATCCATGATATGCTGTTACAAACCACTGTGTTCCACGGATTAAAGTGAGATTATACATGGATAACTATCCTTTATTCCTTTGGATTACAACAGCATGCCAGATACCAGCTTGACAAACACAACACGCGCTTGCTTGCACATTTACAATTTGTTGTTTTAAATAAAAGAAAAAGCTAGAAAAGAACATAAAATGTAACGATTTCGCGATGCATCTTTAATGTACACCTCTCTATTTGTTCAAAGAATCTAAATACAAATGGCGTTGCTTTTTTTTGTACAAACCATCTTTAGATCAAATGTCTACATTAAAAGTGACATCCTTTGAACCATAAACAAAAATGTTGCCACGCGAATTTCCATCAGTTGTTCCAGAATTTCTTATCACATTTAGGCCGTATTTTTCAGACTTGACTTTTACCACGCCTTAGGGGAAAATAATATGGTAGACACACTCAAAGTGGATTGTCCAACTTATTCAAAGATGATTTCCAACTTTACACTGAAAACCTAAATTGGTCAGCATGACTAACTTTAAGTTAGTCCAGATGGTGCCCGTTTAGACTAACGTAAAGCTAGTCAAACAGGCATGGCTAACATGTGACTAGCATTACCTAGTCCTGCATGCAGGACTAGCTTGCATGACTAACATCAACATTAGTCATGCACGCTTGACTAACCAGCTTGACTAGCTTGGAGGTTAGTCATGCATGCATGACTAACGTAGGCTAGTTGCATAACTAGTTTATGACTAACTTTAAGTTAGTCCAGATGGTGCCCATTTTGACTAACATAACGTTAGTCATGCAATTCGAAGCTAGTCATGCAGGTTTGACTAGCATGGTCAAACTAGTCTAGCTGTTATGACTAACTTGCATGACTAACAAGCTGGAAGAGGTGGAGATTATGGAACAAGTTAGTCAATCCATATGATGAACAAACTAGTCAGGCACCTCATTACACGTTAGTCATACAGGCCTGACTAGTTTAGAACGTATATAAGCTAGCAATACAGTCTTGACTAGCTGGACAGGTGGGGTGGGACTAGTCATGTTAGTCAGTCCAGCATGACTAGCTACTCTGACTAGTTTAAAGTTAGTCATGCAACAGCATGACTAGTTGTGTTTTCATGTAGAGCTACCCAAGAAGGATTGTTTTTCGTTCCCTTGTGGCAGATCCTTGGCAGTCCAGTAATACATCATGTTAGAAAGCTGTACCCTTGGAATAATGCTAAGCAACCATATGTAGCAGTATCAGGGATCCGTCCACCTGCCGTTGGGGAGGAAAACCGAAAAAATTGATATGATTATTCCTTAACAATTCGATAAAAATAATACAAAATTATTTATTAGTGATCCTCCACAGTTTGAAGAGCTGGAAACCATATTGTTGCGAATTCTCCAGCTACACTGTTTGGCAACTGACGTATAATTTTTACGATTTGTGGGACGCGGAGCCATAGAGTTGGTAGCCAATATCTTTATGATTGGACCCCAAAAAATTGCAAAAAAAAAGAACAATTTTGGTGTTAATACAGTGTGAACTTGGGTCCCAAAAATATAGATATCAAAAGGTACCAAAATCATCAACCTGTGGAACATGTAGAAATACGAGGCGAAATATTGTAAAATATGGGTAAAAAAATCGAATTGTTCAAACGAGTACCAATTTATTGGGCTACTCTGTGTTTAAAAGAGGTATAGTTTGCACCATCTATAGTTTTAGTACAATAGGTACATACAGTCAAGGTAATCCTGTGGTAAAATGTCAGAATTGGTCGCTTTTGTTCAAAGGGTTGTTTAAAGTGTTAATTTGTCACACTAGATAAGGGATGTATATATATTTCTTGTTTGAAAGTTTTTATGAAAAAAAATTGCCAGCGTTAGGACTAGTGACCTCCCATAGCCCTTGTTAGCCCCCAGAACATTTTTGCACTCCCATTATGCAAACGATAGATGGTGTAACCAGTGTATTTTTGGCTATATCATTTGAAACTAACAATTTTATAAAGAACGGATATATATGAAATTTTACCTCATTGTGACCTGAAATATTTAATCATACTTCTTCTCCTTCTACTGTAGATAGAAAATCTATACCTTTTTGAATTCTTGCAGGTGACAACATGTGGAATACTTTTCAACCGCGTTTGACCTTCATAATATTTTGAGTCCTGATTAAAACCTTACCCCATTCCAAAAACATATTCACTCCTTTTATATAAGCATTTTTCCTAATTTGACTGGCTTATTGAGCAGTTTTAAATAAAGACCAAAGTGGGCGACATCCATGATTGTAAATGTCCATTCATACTTCGCTGAATTGTGCAGATATATAGTGTTCTAGTGTGATGCGGGAACAAGCTTTACTGGAGGATAAATTCATACAGATCTACATGTAGATCCAGATATAGATAGCGATGGTCCCGGAATTTTCTGTCGCAAATAAATTCAACTGTATATTCTAGTACTACTGGCAACGCAACTCACTGCAACTGACGCAGATACAGTGAAGTGTGATCGAATTTCACCAATCTTGTTACTATACCCCGCCACATGTTTATCAGACATTACAACTCCTTCGTGAGAACTTGCCTCTTTCCACAGCAATTTTCCTCGCCTTTCCTATACTTCGATAGGTCCCGTAGGTATCTATCATGGCAAAAACAAATTGCGGGTGATGATCGGGCTTCCAACCATAGCCGCGTAGTTCTTCCATTACCTGAAAGATATCACAAAAAATTCTCTACGTGATCTTCCTATCTTCGTCATGTTCGTATGTACAGTCACGTGTTCCTCTGAACACGTGCGTGGTTTGAAACCTTATGAGAATTTGAAACCTTTATGAAGATTTGAAACCTTTATGAGGACTTGAAACCTTTATGAACATTTAAAACCTTTATGAAGATTTGAAACCTTTATGAGAATTTGAAACCGTTTGATTCAATGTTTGAGATCTTCTTCGGTATTTGAGACCGGCAGATTTCAAATAGTTTGACTCTTTCGGGTGGATCACTGATAGTGTCTTTAAGTTCATTAAGAGTGCCACCCACAAAATTACAAAGGCATCAAGGCTGCGAAAGAGGCCACATCACAACGTTCCCACTAGAGAATACAAAATAGACAGGGACACAAGTGGCAATTTGATAGAAAACTTGATAGAAAAAAAGTAATGAATCCCATACGTGTTGTAGTAAGAGTCCGTATGGACAGTTGTGACTAAAATATCAGATTTTGTCCTTATTAGGCTGCCTTTCATCCTATCCCTTATCATGCTTGTAGGGTATCTTAGGATACCTATACATGTTATAGACATGCGAAAATCTGATTTTTTTGATGATTTTTTTTTCGATTTTCTGCTTTAGCAAATCACTCATAGTACCTTTAATATTACAATTTTAAATGTCTTTTATCCGTATTCCTTATATGTTTCTAATCTGTCAAGTAAAATCAAATGAAAAAAGTGCACGTATTCTTGAAAACGTACCTGATCATACCTTCTCTGCAACATCATCTTCTTTTGGCCCTCCTGTGTACGAATCATAAGTTTAATATTACGAAGGTTGTAACCATAGAGTAAGCTCTTGACGTGATCACGAAATATATACGCCAAAACTCTGCGCTCTATTTGGAAGGCAATTTCACCGAAGATAGTTTCATCTGGAAATATGTGAGTGGATGCATAGCTCGACGACAAGGAGGAACAGCGTCTGTTAGAAATCGGTTCAAATCCATCAGAATCGTTGTGTGAGTGAACTTCAGCTTCAGACGATGCCAACATAGCTAACGCGGGAAACTCCCCTGCTCTCATCACATTCTCCTCCTTAACATTGCCAGTGTCGTATTTGGCAGATTTTGAAATCAGAGTTGATTTCCGCTTTTTGGACGTTTCTTTCTTACTTTCATTGTTTCCAGATTGATCATAATGTAGTCGTAATTTTTGTTTATTTTGTTCAAACAACTTCCGTCCGAACTTTTCCGCAGCTACCATTTCTTCTGAGGAAGCGAGTAACTCTTCTGACACCGAACCTTCCAATCCTTCCTTTTGCGACCGTAGTCCTCTCCATATGCGGAACCTTCTAATGGCATGTTGGTGGATATGATAAGTAAGTCTATTATTGTTGTATTGTGGTTCTTCGTCACCAAACTTATCCAATATGGTTTCCAATTTCTGCAGACTAGTTGTCAGTCGATTGAAATCATCCGACAAACCTTGCCGGATTTGTAGGCCTAATTTTTCATCAGCTTCAATGCGCGACATAATATCAAAATTGTCTTTCCTCTTCCAAACGCTTCCGAAATCACTATCAGAGATGATGTCATCTGTAGGACTTAAGACACCTATTGGAAGTCCAGCATTCTTGTATTCTTTAGAGTGAGTTTCAGGATCTTCTACAGCTTGAGGAGACTTTCTTATAACACCATTTCTTACAACTTTTTCTTCCTCTTCACGTTCTTTGAATGGTAGCTCTTTCCTGTCTCTACTTTGTACCTGCATTCTTCCACTAGAATCAAAGGTTGTATCTCGGGTTGTATGCCATTGGAATAATTTACCAGTGTCTCTTTTATAGAGTAATATTTGGCGTCATTCTCAGACTCGTTAGTGTTGCGTATTTCTTTCCCAGTGGATGGCGGAATAGGTCCTTCATTCTTCCCGTCGTACTTTGACTCCGCGTCTTTTCCAACTAAAACGTTTTGAGTTCCAATTCCATACGCAAGATTGTATATTTGATTTTTGACGGATTGCCCGATAGAACCATTGCTGGTCAATGGAGATATGTCAGTGGATTGTGCGTTTACATCATTAGAATTCATGGCTATCGACTCCTGCTGGTGGTGGTGCTGCTGCTGTGTTCTGGTTACTGGCAACTGCTTATTCTTTTGTTCAACTACAGAAAGTTTGCCAGACAGACCTGACGCATTACCTTCTTGATCATTCTTGAAGGTATAATCCAAGAACTTCATCCCTAACTGTGTCGATTGCAAATTCTGGCCTTTATCAATACCAAGTTCGCCTTCCTTTCCGGTAGAGGTCAAAAATGACGAATCATAATGTTTGTCATAATTTTCTTTTTTCTCAAAGATGGGATAACTTCCAGCAACAATGGTTTCATCGTTCTTTACTCCATCAACCTCCGGTGCAGACAAACGCAAGTCCCATTGTTGGACGATAGGAACTCTATCATCTTTGGTTGTAGACGAGAGTAAAGATACATTTCGTTTATTGTAATTCTCCAACATTGGAACATTTCCAGCAAGTATTGTTTCATTGTCATTTACGGCTTCCTTTGTCGGCTGTTTTCGAATCATTTCTGTTGATTGCAAATTTTGCACCATGTCGATAGGATGATCATTACTATACCTATCAGTAGAAGAAAGAAATGACACATCACGTTCTTCATCAACGATGGTAACATTTCCGGCGAGTATAGTTTCTTCGAGGTCTTCGTCATTCTTGAAGGTAGAATCCGCAACATTTTTCATTAACTGTGTCGATTGCAAATTCTGGTCTTTAGCAAGTTTGCCTTCGTTTGTGGTGGAGGTGGACAATGGGGGAACACGATTTTTGTCATGATTTCCTTCGTTATCATATGTGGAATAACTTCCATCAACAATGGTTTCCTCGTTCTTTACTCCACCAGCCTCCGGCGCAGTTTGTTTCCTAGTAACTGGCGCACGTAAGTCCCGTTGTTGGTCGATTGGAAGTCTATCATCTTTGGCTGTAGACGAAAGTAAAGACCCATGTCGTTTGTTGTAATTCTCCAAAATAGGAACATTTCCAGCAAGTATGGTTTCATTGTCGCGTACGGCTTCCAGTGACGGCTGTTTTCGAATCATTTCTGCCGTGTTGATAGGATAATCGTGATGATCATCACTCATCCTATACCTATCAGTAGAAGAAAGAAATGACACATCACGATCTTTGTCAACAATGGAAACATTTCCGGCAAGTATGCTTTCTTTGCCACCCCTGGATTCAAAGGATAGTGGTCTCCCGTTGTTGGTTTTAAAAGAAATGTCGGCATATTGAGCAGAAGCATTATTTTTACTTTGATCTTCCAGCATATTATTTCTAGACAAGGAAGAGTATATTTTCCGTCTGTTGTTCTTGCTACCATCAGTTTGGAGTTTCTCAGCTGCCAGAATCTCCCGATGTCCAAGTGTACTTTTACTGCGTTCCTGAATATATTCATGATTCTCTTGTAAAGAATCCGCTGACTGATTATCTACAAAATATTTCCGACGGATGAAAGGGACATTTGGCATAGTTTCAGTTGTCTTGTCCAAGAGGGTTGCGTTTTCCAGCCCTGATAAAATATCTCCAAGAGCTGTTACGTTTCTTCGTAAATCAGTGACCACTCTGGAGCCACTAATCACTGCTTTAAGATTTTCAAGTGATGAAGTACGTTTCTCTTGGGATTCCTCATCCTGAGAAAGTTGAGAAGCATATAATTGCCACGCACTATCTTCCATTTCTTTAGCATCTTGTGTTGCACTTCCACCAAATTCCTTCGGCTCAACTACTTGCTGACTTCTTCCATAGTCACGGAGACCACTGTTATTGTCATCTAAATCATCATACCATGAAATAACAGTAGTTATGAGGGTAGCCTGTTTGAGGGTACAGTTTTGTTTAATAAGAAACATTTTTTTCCTCAGGAGCTGGTTCTGATACTCTAAATAGTTAATATCTCGTTTGAGCCTTTTCGTCAAAGATTGCGATGAATCGGAATTCTTTTGTGTGTTGGTTATGATTTTTGAAGTAACAACCGCCTCCTTGCCCTTAATCGATTTACCAGATGCATCCATTTTAAACTGAAACATCCACGCAGGATAATTATGAGTTGCTAGTTGTTGAGTTCTGTAAGAATTCTGACACTAGAATCTGTAAAATACCTGGCAATATAACAGGCGTCGCTTTACGGATTTCGTTTCGGAGCTACACCATTTAAGATCCCTGGCTACACAGCAACAGTAACCACGGGAACGTTGCGTTCACTGACACACACGTTACGCAGAGTGATAAACGCCCAAGCGTAGTTGAACTATCACGCACGCCGTCTTTGTACGCTCGCGATCACAGCTGGGATTCGCACGTTTAAGATTGCGTGAAAGCTATGACGTCACTCCTTAGTTCAGGCCGAAGTATAGACGTTCGTCAAATATTGTAGGTCTATGCTGAAAATGACAGAGATTAGCTTTGCAAGTTAGCAAATTCAGCGAGAACCTGGAGATCATGCTAAGAGCATCTGGTGAGCTTATTTGTTATTTTCAGCAAAGAGCCTGATGTCCGACTTGATCTTACCTTGGATGTCTTTGATATAGAGTAAAATGGGGCTGGTCCCAGAACGGATCCTTGTGGTACTCCAGATGCAACGTTTCCCTCGACATGAATGTTTGCCATCGTATAAGGCTGGACTGCCTGCTGACGATTGGAGATTAAACAGTAGAACCTCGTATACATGTATAATACATTGAGCTTACTATACGGCCATTCGCCGAAATGTTTTCAGTGTTTGAAAATTGTCTTGACTGAAGTCAATAAAGCAAACTAATGATGTCTACTAAAGAGTAAAGACAGCAATAATCATAGAGTGCTAAGTGCTAAAACTGGTGTGTGTTTAGAACATTATAAGTGCTGATATCGGGTGTGTGATGTTATAACTCATGTAGCTGTTCAAGGTATTCACGGAAAATTCTAACACAGTACACATACTTACGGCAAAAGCTGTACATTCTGTCTTTTTTTAAATTAACTACATTGTAAAAATACTGTAAATTTTACAGAAAATCCTGGCATCAAATCTGCCAACAAATTTCCGTAAAAAATACAGTATAGATGATGTGACCTATGATGTCACATATTGACATTCAGGACGCCCTCTGTTGTTTTCTGGCAGGCAAAATATTACAGTCTTTCAATGACAGACCACATAAAATCTGGTCATAAATTACTTGCAGAACCTTTCTTGATCTAAATCGGTTACAATATGCAACTGGTAGCATTAGCAAGCATGCTTAATATGAATGTTGGTATTATTTAATTTGAAACCAAAGTTAGAGCAGAAAAACGAAATTCCCTGTGCAAATTAAGTATAGGGGCTTCTGCCTGCCAGTTTCTCTCTTACACCAACAGGGGGCGCCACAAACATAAACAAATGTCACATCATCTATACTGTAAGCATTAATTTAATCAAAACACTTAAAACATATATATTTGGTGCGTTAATACAAAGATTGCGAATGTGTAGAGAATAAAAAAGCTCAAACGAACACCCTATCTTTGTAGGCCTAACCAGAAATATAAACCAAATGCATATACATGTAACAAAATTTACAGTTTTTATAATAAATTACATTAAACTATAAAATATACAGTGAATTTGTAATAAACCTTATTGTGCTGTGTTTTTCGGGGTTTTGTAAGCATAATTACATCAGGATTTTCCGTTAATTTTCATAATTCTTTCCTGATAGGTTGGTAACTTAATCGTACATTGAAATTCCATAATAGTATATAATAACTTGATACTCAGTGAAATTCGAATAAAAAGCCCACTTTTAAATTTATCATTTAGCCTTGAAAATTTGGACATAAATTTGTAGTATGTTATTGTATTGCCAATTACAGCCATATACTTTCATTTTACAGTATTTTACCCTGTACATTTCAGTGTACCCAGGCTCCTTATAATTGTCTCTCCTCCTCAAAATTGAGGAGGCCATTTTTTTTCTTTTAATTTTTGTTTTAAATTTTGGTGTTTTTTTCCGTGTTCGAAATTTGCTTCAGATTAACCATTTGTATGAGTAACCTCCTATAGTACACAAACACGTGAGATCAACGTTAATTTAGCATCATTAAAAACCTAAACAATTCTTTGGGGGACATTATTTGGAAAATACAAACCAAAATACTGATTAAAACAAAATGATCACCCTAAGAAAACGAGACAACAACTTCCTGCAGAAGCGTATAGTTTAGCATTTTGGCATTGACCTCAATGACGCCAGACGTAGACCCACCCTAATCTAAAAATTTTTAAAATCATTCTAAATAATTGTCGTATGGTTTTGTGGATTGTTAATTTTAATAGATTTGAATTTTAATCTATTTATTTTACTTTCAGAATCCCGAAATCAATTGGTTTCTGGCCCCGCACCCCTTTTTTATATTGAGTTTAATCTGTAGATTGAGATTATAATGCAATGTAAAGTAAGCACATACCCAAAACTTTTTTTTGGTTTGGGATCGGGGCGTGCCTCCGGGACTCTGGAAGTAGGACCCCTAGCTAATACCATTTTTTGGCAAAAATGACCCATACACTCTAGAAATAAAGGTTCAACATGAACCCTTTTTGGTCCTGCATTTTTCACCCTAAGCCACTGCTAAGGTTCTATAAAGAACTTAAAAGTCCTTTGGGAACCTTCAAAAATTCAATAGGCCTAAATGTTCTTTTTGGATGTGGTTCCACATAATTTGTGAAAAGTTCAGCAATGGAAAGGCAGTGATCCCCCTTGGTTTAAATATTTTGTTGCCAAATAAAAATCATTTATTTTTTTTATTTTTTGCTTTGTTTTAGTTTGCTTTTTTAAATACATTTTAGGTTCCAACTCACTTCCAAGAGGTTAAGGTTCTACAAAGAACCATTTTCTCTTGCTAAGAACTTTTTGGTTCTATAACGACCCGTAAGAATCTGTGGAGTTCGTTTTTATAGACAACAAAAAAAAAGGTTCTGTATCCAAGGAAAATGGTCTTTGTTGTTAGTAGAACTTACACTCTTGGAACCCTCAACAAGCCCCCCTCAGAGTTCTGGCAGAAGGAAAGAATGATTTTATTTGCAACGAAAATATTTTAGAACCAAAGGGTTATCACTCCACCATTACGCCCCAGAGATCCTGTCTGCTCATTGAATTATAAGCGCGAAGCGATAGATAGGCCCGTAGCCAAATCAGAACGAAGCACGAGGCACTTGGGTGCGCACCGAGCTCTCCTATACCCACTGTATAGCTGGAGGAAAAAATTCTCCAATAAATATTCTGAGCGAGCGCGGCCATGCCTTAAGATTTGAACGCGTGCCAGCGCGAGACGCGAATGTGCTTTTTTTCTATTTTTTTCTCTTTTTTTTTTGCCTCTTTTTTTTTTTTTTTTTTTTTTTTGTGCTCTTTCGCGCACTAACACACACCGAGCTATTATAACTAGAGTGGCGACTAGCCCGATCGCTGAAGCGCGTGCGTCGTTGTGGACGCACTACGCGGCGCAGGATATTCCCGGCATCTCGAGCGATTTGGGTAGATTTGGGGTATGGTGACAGCGGGGGCGACTTCGACGACCAAATAGCAGCGTAAAAATAGCGCGGACAGTTATGTGCGGGGATTTCAAGTTTCACATTGTGGTTCTTATTGTCATGCAACAGTTTTGATTTTATGTTCGCTGACCTAGAACATCGACAAAATAAACATAAAAATAAACACCGAAAGAAGAAATTGCAAGTTAATTATTTTTTCCTTTCTTAAGCTGCTCGCATGCATTAGTTTCTTTATCTTAGCTTTCGTTTCTTCTTTAGCGTTCTTCTCATTTAGCTTCTTTCTGTTAATTTCTTCTTTTAATTTTCTTTCTTTTATTTCTTTATTTAATTTTTTCTTTTAATTTCATTACTTTTAATTTCTTTTTTAATTTTCTTTCTGTTAATTTTCTGTCTTTTAATTTTCGTTATTTTAATTTATTTGCTTTCTTTCGTTCTTTTAATTTTCTTTCTTTCTTTCTTAATTTTCTTTCTTTCTTCTTTTAGTTTCTTTCTTCTTTTAATTTTCTTTCTTTCTTATTTTCTTTCTTTCTTTCATGTAATTTTCTTCTTTCATTGAATTTTATTTCGTTATTTTTGAATTTCTTTATTCTTTATTTTTTTAATTTTCTTTCTTTTTAATTTCTTCTTCTTTATTTTAGCTTTCTTTCTTTCTTTTTCTTTTTAGCTTTTTCTTTCTTATCTTTAGTTCTTTCTTTCTTTCTTTCTTTATAGCCTTTCTTTATTCTTTATTTCTTTTGAGGCTTTACTTCTTTATTTCTTTCTTTTTGCTTTTTATTCTTTCTTTCTTTCGCTTTTTTCTTTCTTTATTCTTTTTTTCACTTTTTCTTCTTTCTTTTTTTTAGCTTTTCTAAAAATGAATTTCAAACATTTCTTTCTTTCTTTTAGTTTCTTTCTTCTTTATTGTTAGCTTTCTTTCTTCTTTTTAGCTTTCTTTCTTTTTTTTAGCTTTCTTTATTTCTTTCTTCTTTTCGCTTTTTTCGTTTTTCCTGCTTTCTTTCTTCTTTCTTTTTAGCTTTCCTTTCTTTTCTTCTGTCTTTCTTTTAGCTTGCTTTCGTCGTTCTTTCTTTCTTTCTTCTTTTCTTTCTTTCTTTTTTCTTTCTTTTTCTTTCTTCTTTCCTCTAAACATAAATAAATAAAACCCACACCCGAAAAGTGATATTCATGCTCAACAGAGTTAATGTTTATTAATAATTATAGCTTTGAGAGGAAGGCAAACGAGCCCCGAATTATGGGTTTTGTTCCTGAACAATTACAATTAGAAAAATGTAAAAAAAAATGATAAGATAAGACCAATCGTTTGTATATAAATAGGACATTCACGAAAAAATTTGAACATCGCAAAAGTCAACACGAGTGATGAAAGTCACCTCGATTGCTCATGTCTAGGATGTTTTCAGGTTTAACCGATTTTTTCCCTTTCTTTTTAAAAACTTTTAAAACCCGTTTTTTCTTAAAAGTTTAAAATTCTTTTTATTTTTCATTCTTTTTCTCTTTCTTAACTTTTCTTTTTCAAATTCAAGTTTTTTTTTTACCTCTTAATCTTTCTCTCTTCCCTCTCTTGTTTGTTTTCTTTTAATTAAATAATTATAATGGTGGGCAAAAAATAAGAAAAGAAAAGAGAAGAAATACGCTTTTTAAGTTTTTTCTGTTCCTGTTCAGGTATGGGAGGGAAACGGAAAGGAAAATATTAATCTTTTTCTCTTTTCTCACTTTTTGTATTTTATTGCTTTTTGTTTCACATTTGTTTATTGATTTTCAAGATAGATATTTTCAACATGTTTGATTTTACTTTTCACTCGACTCGATTTAAACGATCATTTTTTAGTTGTATTTCATTGTTGAGTATTATCTTAGTCTGATCAGGCCTACTTTTGAAGTGCAGATTTTTGAAAGACGTGTAAAACCGCAGAAGCAGTAACCAAAATTAACGGGGAAAGAAGAGGAAAGAAACTCAAGTTCAAGTTTCAAATTTACATTTCAGCATAACATATCGTAAGTGACGAACTATGTAATACAGGTAATAGAAATAATACATAAAGTATCAATTGTAGACGGTACTAAGATGACACTGGTGAGGTAATGATATGCAGCTAGCAAGGGACAAACCCGAGATAGGGCTTATGGGTATTGTTGGCCCTGTAATAATACAAGTAAATATACTCAATATTACAAATGATTACAACACAGCTGTTTGAAGTGACAAACCGAGAATAACCAAAAAAATATCAACGGCGACCACCCTCCTGACGACCAAGTTGGTGCACCTGTGCCTCCAACTAACATTCTGTGAAAATCTGATGCAAAGCTATGAAACTTCACGCGGCCAGCAATATGAGTTTTTCATAAAACTCTAGTTATACACGGCTTCTTATGGGATATAAGAATAAAAGTGGGCGCTACAACATACAAATCAGACTCCTATAGGCTACATGGCAAGATTCCGCAATGGATATTTCTGATTTGCGGAGGTAATGAGAAGCAGAACACAAATTAAACGGGGAAAGAAAAGAAGCAGAACAAAAATTAACGGGGAAAGGAAAATGCGGAGAAAAGAATTACTTCACTTGTTTGTTTGTGTTTTGTACAACAATGAAAACAAGACAGACAACCATAAGACACAAAAGACAATGTATGAAAATGCATAGAATTTATGCTAAAGGACGCAGCAGCGATTACAATTTGCGGAGCGCTACTTTTTGGGCGCATGAAAATACGCACGATGTCAGCCATTTGTGTTTTTCAATGGGCTTCACAAACATTTTCCACGCGCGCGGGGACTACCGCCCCTGAAACACACACGAGTGTGTGTAGCACATTGCAGGATGTGGATTGTTTTCGTTTCTAGGGGTGACCTACTGGAAGTGGCTTGACTTCGGCGATTGACTTCTTATGATCTTTCATGCACTTTTAAAAATACATTTTCGATTTACTTTTAACTTTTGTTGTGGACGAATGAATATTATAGTATTTTAAGTATTTTTATGTACAGTACTGGTATGATGTTTGTAAAAAATGCAAAGTTTGGCACATGGCCACGATGTTATTTTTATTAAAAAAGTAGCAAATCTCTTCCATATAGCCTACTCGTCCGTCTCCGTCGGTTTGAAGGTGGTGGAACATAAAGCATAATATGGATTTTAGTTGTTAGTTTTTGATACCCTTACAAATAAGCAATGAATTAGAGATTTCACAGATCAGGTTATTGGTAGGATAGACACAATAATGCAGTCAGCCAGGTGGATACGCAATTTTATATTACTTACAGAGTTAGGTTAGGGGGTGTTGCAAATTGTTGTCCGCAATGAAAAATTTTGCCGGCCAACGATAATTTAACGTCGGTTCAAATCTGTGGGTGGGTGGTGGGCGCGGGTGGGGCGCTCAAAGATATCATTTCAAAATTGTTGTTTATTCTGGTATTCAAGGGATTCGCAGCGATAATGGCGAGAGAAATCGAAAAAAAGTGGAAATGGTGATTTTAACGTAAAAATCAGGTAAAGTGTGTCGATTCCATAACTGTTAAATGTAGAAAACACTTAAAAATACTACAAAGTATTGAGAGGAAATTGCCTACCTTCTCCCGCAAATCGAGACATACAGAGGGACGGCGTCTCAAAAATCTGCCCTAAACTGCTGATGCGGTTTACACCAGTAAGCAAAACAAAGATCAAGTTTGTGTTTGCGGTCAAACTGTGTTGCTCATGGTGCACAATAATCACGCTGAAAATTCTGTGATATTTCACCGGGAAAGGCTTTTTTTTATCTAAAGTCGTGATTCGATAGCACGTTAAGAAATACAGAATCAGTAACAAGTACGCCTTGTCTTTAATACACGGATTTCAAGCCAACCACTTGATAGGTTATGTTTGCATATCCCTCCCAGTAACAAAAATATAAAAATATGAATTTTGATGATTGTTTCGATTTTTTTTATTTTTTGACGTTTTTTCGTGTTTGTTAGTACCGAAGTACCCGATTTCATCAGATAAAGTTCCATTTTTTTCCCTAGAGCTAAATGAGTTTAGTTCCCTGAGCTTGCAATTATCAAAATTTTAAGTTCAACAGGACACTATTCGGGGCCGCGCATGACATACCTGAAAACAAGTGAGTGTCTACCCCGCCGAGCTTCAAACTTCATCACAAACCTGGGTATAAAAACTTAAATATGACCGGGATGATGCTTCAGAAATAAGCAATCTTACTTTGCAATAGGTTCTGCCTTTAAAAATTCATAAAGCAAAGTCGGCATGAGTTAAAAGGGAACAAACACTCATTGTATGTACAATCCTGCCTGTTTACTCGTTGTTATTTTGTCATGCGTGAATTAATAATTATACAGTAGTAGTAACGGTATTTCAAAATTCAATACACGCACGACGAGATTGCCCCGGTGCGTAAGAATAAGCGTATCGCGGGCGTTACCAATAAAACACCGAACTCAGGTTCGAAAATGCCAAAAGAAAAGTCGTGCTTCACTGCGTGCTCAAACGCGCAGGGCGGCCCTTATAGCGCTCGGCGCTATAAGATTTCTGTGGTATGCTCATAGCCATAGATATCTTATTGGTCTTGTCCGCTGGGTATGTTAGCGACCAATTTCCGTCCGCATCGGTAATTGAGTCCCGGCTATTCTAGACTATTGCGCGGACGTCATGGGACGAATCAGGTGGTCGCTCTGTGTTAGAAATAGGTTCCTGACAAAAAAGACCAATTAGCTCACTAATTTTTGAGTGCCTGGAGTGTGGGATGACTTGACAGCAGCAACGCGCAATGAGCCATCTAATAAGGTAAGAATTTTCACGTCTTTTTCACGTTTTTTTCGTCTTTTCCCAAAAATAAAGCTTATATTATAAACTAGTCAGCTAAAGAACAATTTAGTTAGGAATATTTTCTGGTGCGTAATCGTTTACGATAGGCCCCAGTATTGTGCGCACTTCCAGTGTACACAAATCAAATCAACGTATTTGACCCCGTTCGACTATGTAACCATGAGCACCAGGTGACTGGTATGTTGTTTTTTATTTTTGTATGTCCAAGTACTCGTATTTCTAGACTATACATAATTCTATGGTGTCACTGTCATGAATGATTCTCTACTCACGAAATATACACAGGCGGACGATCTTCAACGTAATAATAATAAATAGTTAAGCTTTTATAATACAATATGTATTCACTATGCCGTTAAAACTAACTGGTGGTTGTTATCTGATTCCATGCATCGGATTCGTCACCATAATCGTAATCAACCTAATATCCATATTCATAAGTCAAATAAAAAAAACACACGAGCTATGAATATTCACTATTTCCAGAATGACGTTTGTTTACAGCCGTACGCGATGAATATCTCAATTTAGGAGTTAATGAGATCGCTAAAGCTAGCACTTATGCAAAAGTGCAACAATACGTCAGCGAAAGTGAATCATTGAAATTATTATTGTTCGTGACACGTCATCAAAATGATGTCGAAGTCGCGATCGAATATCGATATGTTATGCGAGTGAGTACATAATTAGCTCAACTTCCACTCTTCCAGTGAAAACGTGTTGAAAACGTGTGTACAAAACACCGTTAGAATTATTTATAACCATTAAATAACATTATTATGGTCTAACTAACACCATAGAAGTATTATTATATTATGTGAAGTATAATAATGCATTTTCGACTTTAAAAAGGAAAGGCAATACAAGTTTGGCCTAGTGCTCCTTTGTTAACAAGTTGTGGTACGTGGTCAGCGGGGGTGCAGCAATACTTTCCGGCTAGGTCCACTGTTTATTCCAGATCAGCAGAGGGTCCGACAAGCCTTCGGTCTCGTCCTCAAGCTTCGGCTTCGGCTCGGCTTCGGCCTCGCCGGCTAGGGCCACATGTGCGGATACAAGGGGGCATGTACGTCGAAAACTTGTGAACTCCCTAGGGCAGTGAGATTTGCCAAGGTCCGTGGCTCAAATACTTTCTGACGTAATTTACAATGGGGGGCGCTGTGGGCCAAGCCACACGTAAAATGGGTGCACCTGCCTTTCACATTGCTAACTTTTCAAATATGGAACAATACAAAAAGAACATCCTAGGGCTATTAAATTTTTGAAGGTTCTCAAAGAATTTTTAAGGTTCTTTATAGAACCTTAGCAATGCTTAGGGTGAAAAATACAGGACAAAAAAGGGTTCTATGTTGAACCTTTATTTCTAAGAGTGTAGCTATACCAGATATGCAAATTTTGTACCCAATTTAACCCAAATTTGCCATTTTCACCGCAAAATTTTGACGTTTTAAGCAAATTTTGAAAATTTTGGCTTCAGATTGAGGAAATTTGACTAATTTTCCAAAGAATTTGAGAAAATTTTGAAAAAACCACCCATTGCTATACCAAATTTGGCATGAAAAAGGGTCATTGATATATTAGAAGGCTGAAAATGGGACCGATGTCAGTGGCACGTCCCTGTATGGTCATTTGTGTTGAGAACCCCCCCCCCCCGGGTAAATTCGTAAGGTGTTGGTCTGTAAAACGGGATTATGTCTATGAAAAATGGAAACCGAGAACGTTCCGAAGGTTTATTGAACAAACAAATACAAAAGAAAACCGCAAACCGTGTTTTGAACTTGCCTCCTATATCATGCTTTGATTTTCTGTCGTCGACAAAAATACGAAATCATTATCTTATGACATAAAGACGACGTACTCGGCTTATTCACTTCAGGTGTGAATCTAATACATTGGTAAGCATTCCAAATATGCAACAAAAAAAAAAAACGGGTTCGAAAAAATAGGGGGCACTTCTTTTTGGAAATGCCCTCATGTCTCTTTAAACGATAGAGTAAACATGTCACTACTGCTCTCTAAATTTCTTAGATTAAAAACTGGACTTTCAGAGTAGCAGGAAAATATTAAGGGGTTTTTGGATTCGTGGAACGAACGTTCCGCGAATCCCTACAATCGCTTCGAGCTTCGGCTGGTAGACACATTTCTGCTGGTAGACACATTTTCGCTATTTTAAGTAAATACCTCCTTGTCAGGCTCGATGTTGGCTCACCGAGCCAACACCTCAATGGAAACCCAATAGTGATTCATTAAAAAAAAGTTCAAAAACAGTATTTGAGTGATAAATTAGCCAGAATGCCTCCATAATTCATATATGGTGTGTTCTTTACCAAATATGGCGTGTTCTTTACCAAATATGGTTGTTTCCAAGTAGATTCAGATATTCACCGTTACTCCCCCGAGAGCGCCTATACCTCATGCACTTCCATCGGTTAGCTTAAGAGGGTGTAACGTAAATCAATGGAAGAGCCAGTGGTGTTTTTGTTTTTTTAGAAATTTAGAATCCCTGATGGTCCAAACCCCTAAATGACCTCGCATATGCTATTCTGAATCTTTGGCAAAGATGGGCATTTTAGCAGTCCAAAAGTGATTGCGCCTGTTTTGCATAAAAGACTAAACTAGAATAGAAACACTAGGCTACTGATCGTGATGCAGATAACTGCCTGTCGTGTCGCCGCAGCGATTAAATTAATGAAATAAACAGTCTTTTCAAACCATTCTAGTGACGCCCGAGGCTGATTTTAGAGTCAGTGATTTAGCATTTTTGAACCAAAAATTTCTGTGTATAATATGCGCCCCAGAAGAGCCAGACTTGCCATTAGTAGTGAATGAAATTCGCCGGTCATCGAGTCTCTCAGCTCTCACTCATCCGACGGGGCTGAGAGACTCAGTCATGTCAGTGCGAAGGTTTGGATGTTTCCAGTGTAATTTTTCATCGTACTTCGTAGTACGACCTTGGTTGCACCTGACAGTCCTGAGCCCCATTTACTCTTTTACCCCGACTTGAAAAAGCAATGGGATATTTGCGGGGTGGCGGCTGTCTGTATGTATTTGTATTATGTGTTATGTGTGGTTTCTTCCCTTTTGGTAGGTTTTGGGTTAGGTTTTCGTTTTTCGCATCTCCCTTCGAAGTTTAAGTCCGATTTAACCAGACTTTGGGTTAGGTTCAATAGGGGTTTCCTTCTGTGTGGATGATGTCAAGTTCATGACCAAGGTCAAAGTCATCTGAGGTCATGTTTCAGACTGTCATCTTCCCATGGGGGATGAATGCAAGTTTAACTTGCTGTATTTTTTTTGTGTGTGTAGGTCGCTGGCAGAATTGCGAATTGCCATAGGGCGTCGTATTCTGTGTGTGTGTGGGTGTCTGTGGTCCAAATGTTAACCCTATTAAAGAGTTCCGTAAAGGGCTACGATGATGTAACTTGGTAGAAAGGAGGGGGCGGGGCGGGGTGACATGTTGGGGACCTAATGTGACCTTGGGCCCTCAATTTGAACCTTTGGCCGGATCAAAATGTTACTCATGTGATGCACGATTATAGTGACCTGAAATAATTGCTATTTCGCAAAACATAGCAAGATTATTGCTTGTGTATAAGGCAACGATCAGCAAAATGCTGCCCTCATTTATACAAATATAGCCCTGATTTTTATTTCTATGTTTTTCTTTGCTGTGTTTAGGTGCTAGGTTAAGAAAATAAAGTCCTGATTTTTAATTATAGTATTTCTTTGCTCGTGCTTAGCTGCTATGTTTTGGAAATATAGCTCTGTTTTTTATTTCTTATGTATTTCTTGCTTTGTTTAGGTGCTAATTGGTTAGAAAATACAGCCCCGTTTTTTTTTATGTATATCTTTGCCCGTGTTTAGGTTCTATTTTTTGAAAATATATCTCTGATTTTTATTTCTTATTTCTAATTGCTGTGTTTCTGTGCTATGTTTAGCAAATAGCTCTGAGTCTTTCTTATGTAATTTCTTTGCTGTGTTTAGGTGCTATGTTATTAGACTATGATAGCCCTTATTTTTATCTCTCTTATGTGTTTCTTTACTGTGTTTCGGTGGGCTAACGAGTGGGGTCGGTTGCGTGGCATCATTGAGGGGCGGGTGGGTTTTACCTTGGTGACCTCCTGTGAGCTTTGGACCCCATGTGACCTCGTGGACCCCATGTGACCTCGGTTACCATGTGACCTTGGTGACCCCATGTGACTGTTGTCGACCCCATGTGACCTTGGTGACCTCGCGTGACCTTGGTGACCCCGTGTGACCTTGTCGACCTCGTGTGACCTTGGTGACCCTGTTGACCTTGGTGACCGCGGTGGATCCCATCGTCGTACCTTGGTGACCCCATGTGACCCGTGTGACGTCTTGGTGACCTCATGTGACTTTGTGACCCCTTGACCTGGTACCTCATGTCACCTGTCGACCCCATCACAAACCGCGACGGCAGACACACTAGCGGTCCAACGACCGCGACACATTTTTTTTACCTTGCATTTTTCATTCAAATACAAATTTGTCCTTGGTGATTAATATCATATTTTGACCACAAAAGAAATTTGGAGAAATTATTATCCCTAGACACATGCAGCAGCTATTATCAAATCACCACATTTTTAAAAAAAATGGCTGCCCTTGGCCCAGGAATGTTAATCATAGCTCCCATATGGTTCCGGGCAGTGTTTAAAGACATATATCAACATACGAACAGCTACAATTAGCGGTGCTATCAATTTTTTACCACACGTTTTCCTCATAGCTCTCATGGTCAGGCAGTTTTAACGGAATACTCATTAATTTTCATTACCAAATACATGAATACCAGACCATTCCATCACAAATTAAAGACATTCTTTAATAATTTATTTCATCAGTTACCAATTATGTCCATTCCCTTCAGGGTCCTCCCAAAACGGGCTGCACAGTACCACCAGTCACAACCCACCCACGCACCGGTGCCACGAATCCAACACTGGCGGTGACCGCTCTTGTTTGGGTCTTGCAGCAAAAATGGAAAAATATTTTTTTTCATATATAAATAAAGTTAAATCTTAGTAAGTCTTAACCTCACACACATACGCTGAAGGTTTAAAATAAATGGAATGTGTTTGGTCGTGTGACCGGTTGCCATGAAACGGCGGCCATCCTTGGCTTGGCATATGTTTACCATATTGGTGCGACGCAAACGTTTCTATCTCAAAAAGTATGACAGCTATCATGCTGAAACAAATTGCAAATGATTACTATGACCAAGATCTTGTGCATAGACCTCTAGTATGCTCATATTTTACTGTTAAGGGGGGTAAACTTATTTTTTTGTCTGAACCAGAAAAAAAAAAAATTATTGTTTTACATTTTGTGAAAAAAACCCATCTTACCATTAACTGTTCCCCTTCATTGAGGTCTATTCACAAGAGCTCTACAACAACAACTTCTGAGCCAAATTTGAAGGCTATACCTCTTATACTTTTTGAGATAATGTGTTTTGTGTGCGAGAACTTTGCAAAACGAAATGTCAAAAACGCACGTCAAGTTCACATTTTCTAAAAAGCGCATTAATGTTTAATAATTGAATTAATTATGCAAATTTATTTAATTTTGAGGATAGACTTGAATTAACCCTTACAATAGACCTTATCACGGTGTTTATAACTTTGTATTAAAATACCCTCATTTGTGTCCGAAATCGCCAAAGCTGTGTTCAGAATCACTCGATAAAACAATAAAATACTAAAATTAATAAAAAAGACAACAAAGAATGTTATGCGTTTTCGCTCATATGTTCCTTGACTAAACGTCATAACTCGGACCCGAATATCGTTGAGCAAACGTGAAGCAAACAAAAGCTTATATTTCAAGCTAAAACATTAAATGATAACACAATTTGGCCAATATTACCCGTAGACCAAAAACCCCCTTAAATATCTGAATATGTCCAATTTTGTCTGCGGTCTTGAAAATTCTGATTTTGACTGGGCAGGGGAAGCCGGGGGAGAAAATGGGGGAAGGCCTCGAATTTGGGCCGGGGTATGTAGTGCCCTGGCCTGGGGTAATTAAGTCTGACTCAGAGATGTTCGAAATAGTTTTTTTTGTGTAAGTCATGAAAAGTCAACTATAATAACGATAGTACAAAAAGGTGGCACAATTCCGAAATTTGAGATAATCGATTTTTCGTTTTGATGTCAGTAAACATTTAATGTGTATTATTACGGTCCCATATAGGATCCGTGTATAACAAAAATCCGGATCCGGAATTTTAATAACAAAGTTTTGGATTTTCTATATGAAGGAATTCTATTTAAGCTTTGCAATTTCACACAGTTAATTAGTATATGGACAAGCAGTATGTACATGCAAAAACACGATTTTTTTGGAAATTGAGGGCGCCCTCCTCAAAAAATCTCTGAGTCATTTTTCTGCGGTCATAACCCACCCATGCTCCGCCACTAACAACTCACATAAAACATCCTTAGGTGTATTGTAGGAGGCACAAGCCCCGCACGAAAAATGAAATCCATTTTCCCAGGGTCCTCTCCTGATTCTGACATGGGCCCGGGACACGGGGTTATTGGGAATGTCAAAAAGGCTTTCACAAAAGGTCAACATTTTGCCATATCTGTTATTTTTTTCCTAGATGAGGCAACCAGATGTAGACAAAGTCTTAGGTTACCTATTGTAGAGGGCAAAGGCCTTACTCCTGCACGCAATCCGTTCCCGTCAGTTTCACTCCCCTACGTCTGCCTGGTGGTGGTGAAATGTACAAATTTCAACATTTCACAAAAGGTCACATTTGGGCCATATTTTTTTCTAGACTGAGCTGCTATCCAAACTTCAGTATATTGTGGAGGGCACAGGCCACTACTAACCGGCAATTCAATTTCCCTTAGGGTCCTCCCCCCTGGGTCTAACATGGGTAGGCGATATTGAAATGTCAAAAGGTAAACATTTGGCCATATGGTCTTTTGTCTGGTCATAACGTGCGAAACATACGTTTTTCACCTGCAAAAGGCCACACCCCTAAAACAGAATCTTATACGTTAAATTCACGAACAAAATGCGATCAACTATGACAATCAGGTCCTTGGAAGGAAATTTGAGCAAAATGTGTGTGCGATATGCGCCAGATCCTGTCATACGTCCGGGTATACGTGTGTTGCATGATCGCCGTAGTCTCGTGTACGTTTGTATACGTTCGTGCTTCCGCTCGGAACAAATCTTGCGTCCATAGGCGTCTTAGATCCCATATACAGGAAAAGGTCTAATTTTGAATAAATCAAGTTCCAGCAGTCCTAGGGATTTTTGAAATGGCAATCGAAAATTGAAATTTTCAAATGCAAATGGGCATTTTTCTCCAAATGTCTTCTGCGAACTATAAGTTCGCAGAACAAATTGCTTTAAATTAGTCCTTCTTGCCTATGGTAAAAATTGATGAGTCATCAAGCGGTTTTGGAGGACTCAATCAGGCATTATTAATACGATTTAGGTATTTTTTTCCATAGAGCTCCACAGAACCTCGGCAACCTCCAAATTCCAAAATCCCAACTCTATACGAACAATCGGTTCCTCCCCCCGCTGGCCAGTGCTTCACTTTGGAAATCCTAATGCCCAAATCGAGTCAGGGTCGTGTCCTACCCCCTGTCTCAGATAATTTGCTGTTCCCCGGCAAAAGCTTAGTGGTCAAGAATCCATGAGTAAATAATTACACAGCCAATCTATGCAAGAAATCCCATAAAATTGATTGCACTGGAACCACCGACGACATTATAGACTTCATGGTTGTGCTTGGAATTTCCCTTTTGCTTTTGTCATCATGTTTGAACAGAAGGTGATCGTGTTTGCGATATGTTGAAAGGTTTTTTACGTAAATGGTGCACATGGGCTACCCTAAGGGTTTTAAAAAGTATAGTTTTTGCCCTGTCTATGACTTATAGATTTAATACACTAGGCATATAAGTTCCAGGTCATCCTGGAGTAGATTTACAGACGGCCTGAATTATTCAAACGGGTTGTAAATTGTTTCATCTGGACACCCTAGATAAGTAATTGTAACTAATTCTTTGTTTGACCTTTCTGTATATGATAGAGGTTTATGATAGGTGTTAGGTGAAAATAAGTGTCTGCATCCGTGGATTTCAAATGTATTGTATGTGAAAGAGGGCCTCTTCAGCAACTCAGATCACTTCGAATTTTTGAAATCGGACACTCCGCTGCAAAGTTTCATTTTTTTGTACTCGTACATAACGATCATTTGGAGACCACGTGTCAAAGGTCAATCACGTCTTTTATTTTCCTTATTTTTGCCATGGCACCGTGGTACTGTCATCGTTCAACAGCAAAAATATGTACAGAATCTTACGATTAAAGGTATACACTTGATTGTTTTAGGCTATGTTCCTGATATATGTTCCTAAAATTAATAATATGCAAGCTGTTGACTCTCTTTACCACTAATTTTAATCATTTTGAGGAACAATGCTTAAATTTTTGTGTTTTTCATGAAAGGAAACAACTATTTTCTTATATATATGTACTTTAGATGAAAGTTACCCATTTCATTCTGCAACTTTTCTCCTAATACCTCACAAGAATTTTGCAATCTATTCGATAGTCTTACTTTACCCTAATTAGCATTTTTTGACCAAAAATTAGCAAAAATTTGTATTTTTTAAATCACAATACCACATCTGAAAATTTCAGGATTTTTTCTATAAGCATAAAAAAACATATTATAACCAAATAAGCCCAATAATGCTCCCTAAATTTGCCTAATGAACATATTTTAAAACCAAAATGTGCAAAATTGTAGAGTTTTGTTATTTTCCTTGCATTTTGTGAGAAGTTTACAGCTATCGTTCTGAAATTTTCAGGTTTCTCCCCTTCAAGCCCTTTACCAACACAATATGAAGAGAAGGAGTTGTATCAAATGTGGCATAGCCTAATTTGCATATTTGAGCAAAAAGTGCATACTTTAGATTTTCATGAAATTTTGCATTTTGTGGGAATTTTACAATCTAACATCTGTAGTTTTCATTGTGTCTTGAACCTGTACAACCGAACTTGTACACAATGATTGAAAATAATATTTCATGACCTAATTTACATATTTTTTGGGCAAAATGAGCAAAATGGTTCAAGGCTGTTAAGACCCCCCCCCCGTTTTCCGCATCATTTTCCACCAAAGACCGCATATTTTAAGGTTTACCACTCTCACCCAAATACCGCTATTTTTTTTGGGGGGGGAGAGAATTTTGAAATCTTCAACCCAAATAACCTAGTTTTTGAAAATGACATTTTTGTTTGAGAATAGCACATTTGTCGTCCAATAACCCCTATTTCTGGGCAATTTGGGTGTCTCTACCAAAGAAAACCGCTCTATATTTTACATGTCACCAATGCCTCTAGGTCTGAGATCGCTAGCCTTAACCCCTAAAATTTGTTGATATTGTGAGTGGCCACCCCCCTCCCCCCCCCCTCGTAAAATGTTGAAATAACTAAGGGGGGGGTCATATTACGTACTGCGCATGGGAATGGAGGATTGAGGGGAATGCGAAAGAAAATTGTAAGCGAGATAGGGAATATGATTTTATTCATCAAGAAGCGAGGGGGAACAATAACTCCCTCAGGGGAATGTAGCTTTTTTTTTTAACGGAAGCAACGGTTGAATGCGACATTTTTCGCCGAAAGAATAAATCCTGCTCCCCGGTGACATAATGACCGTTTGCCATAATGTTAATTAATAATTCCTTCAGAGCAATTGAGGGACCTGCTAAAGGCAGGTCTAATTAGAACTAGTGTGGGCATTTCGGCGGATTTATAATGGAAAACCTTTGGTTTTTGAATGCTTCATTTCTATCATCAAGCCCATACCCTCGCTATAAAGTATTAACGTACTTCTATGTTCCCTGAGATACAACATTTTTTGATCTTTACATCACAACTGTCAAAAGCACAGCAAAACCGCCACGTGAGCACCACATACTGTATTAGGGTTGCCATTTCAAGTTTTGCATGCAAGCTGGTTTCTTGGGTGGCACTTTAAATGCATTGCTCATATTAGTCTTCAGGTTCGGAGAGCTGGTTAGCGATCAAATTGGCTTTTTGTAAAAAAAAAAAATAACAATCTCTGGTGCGTTTGATCATCTTTAATCTATACACTCTTGTTGTGTTCTTTCTGGCAATATTTTTGTTTGTGTTTTTTGTTGTTTCGTTGTGGAGGAAAAAAATATTGAATTTTTCAAAATCCATATCTCAGGAACCACGCATCTTATTCACAATCCACAAACGCCCAGCTGTAGCTTGTCATCATAACTTTCCAAAAAGTCACACTCTGAAGCCTGTAACCAGTCGCAACGCTCCTATTTACACTATTTCGTCAGTCACCGTTAGCCAACTTAAATGCTAAACTCATCAAGTGTCGCATGCTGCGTGGTCAAGTTTACCATGGCGTTTCCAATGGGGCGTTGAAAATTGCTGCTCGAAACTACTCATTTTGTGAGATGACTACACAGGTATGCTCATTGCGATAGCTAAACCAACCTACAATCATATTTTTTTCAATTCCGTTTTAGATGTTAGGGAAGATATGCGGCTACAAACATATTTGAGCGGAATGACTTGGGCATATGCATATTGTGAATTAAATTGATGATTTCTGTAGTGTGGTTGCTCTTCTACACACCACACACATAGACGTTCAGTGCAGTCGTCGGTCACCATTATCGTAATAGGTACCTTGAACTGCCTAGTTATGACTAGTAACTTTAGACCCTGTACACTATGCATATTTTGCATACCAACTATGCAACGAAAATCATAGATGGTGCAAACAGTAAAGTTTTGGCTCCTGTACTATAAGACGAACAATATGACACCATTTTTATAACAAATGGATGTATCTAAAAAATTGACCCCCCATTGTGACCTTGAACTTTGAACTTCTCTTGTACAATAAGTCGAAAAACCTGGATTATCAAAGTGAAAATCCAAGTTTTTCGATTTGATAGTCCAAGTTATCAAAATCAAGTTGATAAACTTGGATTATCGACCGAAAATCTTGGATTTTCGACGCTAGATGCACAATAATTTGAAAATCTTGGATTTTCAAATTGATAATCCAAGATTTTCAACTTGACATCAAGTTGATAAACTTGGATTATCGACCGAAAATCTTGGAATTTCGACGCTAAATGTACAATAAATCGAAAAACTTGGATTATCGACCGAAAATCTTGGATTTTCGACGCTAGATGCACAATAATTTGAAAATCTTGGATTTTCAAATTGATAATCCAAGACTATCAAAAGTGAGTTGAAAAACTTGGATTATCAAATGAAAATCCAAGATTTTCAAGGTATAGTGTCCAATAAATCGAAAATCTTGGTTTATCAAAGTGATAATCCAAGTTTATTGAATTGATAATCCAAGATTATCAAAATCAAGTTGAAAAACTTGGATTATCGATTGAAAATCCAAGATTTTCGACGCCAAATGACCAATAATTCGCAAAAACTTGGATTATCAAATAAAAAACTTGGATTATCGCCGAAAATCTTGGATTATCAATTGAAAGTCCAAGTTATTCTTGATAATCTTGGATTATCAATTGAAAATCTTGGATTTTCGACCGATAATCCAAGATGTTGGTCGAAAATCTTGCCAAGATGTTGGTCGAAAATCTTGGATTTTCGATTAATTGGACATTAGGCCAACCATAAACGTGTTGTGCAATTGAGTAAGGCGCTTTACCTCAATTACTCCTCTCCACCCAGGTGTATAAATGGGTACCAGCATTATTCAATGCTGGGAAGGTAACAGACTCACTGTGCGGGAGAAGTGGTGAACCCCCCCACAGCAAAAATAATACAGAGGAGATGGGCACTCCGTGCACAAGCTTGCTTGGCATGACACTTTACCTTTTTTTTACCTTGAAAAATTTTATTGCGTAACCGAGAAATCACAAAAAATGTTGGGTACTATGGAACCCCCCCTTGGGCACTTAAGTGTTAAATCGCAAAGTAATTGCACAGGAGTTTGCATGACCTCACATTACTATGATAATAACCAATGTGTAGTAATGCTTAGCAGGACGATTCTCGCCCCAGGCCTGGCCGAGTGTGGCCATTAAAGACCCCATATCATTAGTGACCCTGATGAATTCAGCAGCCTTAACGGAATAAAGTGCAGCATCACATGCATCACAGCATCAGTGTCATGGGGTCACTAAATGGCCACACCCGGCCTGGCCTACTCCAATCGAATCCAACGTGAGTCTGTCAATACCCTCATGGTTCGAATCCATGGATTCCTACTGTCACCCATGTAAGACATGGTATTGAAAAGCACAACAAATATGTCCACATGGCCCATAAGTTTTTTTGTTTACATCCTGTGATTGCCTCAAAAATAGAAAAAAATTAGTGAAACTTAACCTAAATCACTTTTATTTGTTACTACATAGGCATGTAAACGTAACATGGATTTACACAAACCCAAGGACCGTGTAGTTCTGCTGAGCATAACCTTTTTATCTTTCATTCATCTTTTAACATTTGGACATTAACGTATATCAGCTAACGTAAAGGTTATGCCGCTGTACATGGACGATGTCAGATGACTTTAAATTTGGCATTTGCTTATTGTTGATACCAAGTCCATGTACAGCGGCATAACCTTTACGTTAGCTGATATACGATAATGTCCAAATGTTAAAAGATGAATGAAAGACAAAAAGGTTATGCTCAGCAGAACTAAAGGACCGTGTAACATAATGGTTTTGCTGCCCCATTAGGAATGTAATGGTCCCCGCCGAACAAAGTTCGGAAGGGGACTATCAAATGGGCTCCGTCTGTATGTCCGTATGTGACCGTGAGAAAAATGTTAACCCTGGAATGTCTGCGAGAAAAATGTTAACCCTGGAACATTTGCCTGTATCTTTTGTTCTAGATGAGCTAGAGTAGTCAAATTTGGGGTATCTTGTAGGAGGGTAAAGGCCCCTACTAACCATGTAATTGATTCCTCCAGGATCCTCCCCTGGGTCTGTTAGGGGGTAGGGAAAATGATTAATATTGCACAAAAAAGGTCAACATTTGGCCTTATCTTTTTTCCTAGATGAGCTAGAGTAGCCAAACTTGCATATATTATAGGAGGGCACAACCCCTACTAACCATGTATTTCACACCCCTGGGTCCTTCCCTGGGTCTGTCGGGGCTAAGGAAATAGAGTAGCCAAACTTGGGTATATTGTAGAAGGGCACAATCCCCTACTAACCAGGTAATTCATACTGTTATATGGCCTCCATTTTTCTGATTAAACTTGAAAAAATATTATTTTCTCAATTTTATTTGAGAAAGATTTCTCACGGGAAAAGTACTTTGTTTACTATAAAAGAGAGAAAGGGGAACACCCCTAGTTTGTTTTTGCTAAGTGCACCTGTTTAGATTGCACAATAGGGGAAGTGGGGAATTCCCCAAGAATGCTAAACTTAGAAACTGAGTCAACTTGTTTATGCTTTTGAGATCAAAACATTGTAAGATCAGGGAATTCCCCCACAAAGTTATATATGGAAAGTGATGTGATTCAGATGAAGTAATTTATGTGGATTTCAATTGGTCAGCTTGTGCAAGGTTATGTTTATGCATGATAATGTTGTAATACCTATTTTTAGGTATTAGGAAATACTAGTTATTAAATATTGTGTATAAGGAGAACCTGGCCAGAAGATTTGCCAGTAGTTGAAATCAAGAGCTATACCAGAGCTATGGAGCTAGACAGTATAGTGATAGCTAAGTTTTAACACAACATAGTGAACAGCAGGATTTAATACTTGGATGCCGCCGGAGCTTGATAGCTAAATTGTCTGCTGTCGTCTTTTAAGCCAAAGAGCTTCAGTTTTCGGAATCAAAAAGGGATTCCAATTTGTGGTCCTATATGAGGACATAGCGACAGATTGATGGTGGTATATTACCTGGATTTTATTATTGTGGAACATTAGCGTCGTCGAGGGAAAGCCCCATCGTCTAGAACTGCTGGACAAAAAGTTAACTTCAGGACTGAGAAGATTCCAATGGAATATTACCCAAGGATTTATAAGCGTGACTTTGCATGCTGTCATTTTGGAGTCTTCGCTGTGAGGACATATTATCGTTGAACTGCAACGCTACTTTTAGTTGGAGACAAATGAACTCTGAGTAAGATAAGAATTGTTAAGTGTAATTTTGAATTGTATAGATAATTGTACTTTGGGCATACCAAATTCTTGAACCAATTACAAATCATTAAAATCTTTTATATTATATAAAATTCAGATCACTTGTGCACAAGGCCCATTTATTTGTGTTTGAAAGGTATTTCTGACCTTTGACGTCTACGAGACGTCATAACAATACCCCCGGGGTCCTCCCTTGGCTCTGGCAGGGGGTGGGGAATCGGTGAGAAAAATGTAAACCCTGGAACATTTGGCAATATATTTTGTTCTAGATGAACTAGAGTAGCCAAACTTGGGGTATCTTGTAGGAGGGGAAAGGCCCTATTAACTATGTAATTCATTCCCCAGGGTCCTCCCCTGGGTCTGTCAGGGGGTAGGGAATTTTAAAAATAGGTCAATATTACGCAAAAAAGGTCAACATTTTACTGTATCTTTTTTATCCCCCTGGCTTGAAAAGCAGAGGGGGCTATTGCGAGGGCGTGCATGTCCGTATGTGTATGTATGTGTGTGTGTGTGTGTTCCAGTTTGGTTAGGTTTTCGTTTTTTCACGTCTCCTTTGAAAAGTTTATGTCCGATTTAAACTAGACTTGGGGGATGACGCAAGTTTACTTGAGGTATTTTTTCTAGATGAGCTAGAGTAGCAAAACTTGGGTATATTGTAGAAGGGCATACTCCCTTACTAACCATGTAATTTATTCCCGCGGGTTCCTCGGCTGGGTCTGACTCTGGAGTGCTAGATAGTGCTAAATTGTGACTGAACAAACTGTGTTGCTGTATTGTGGGGTACTGGCAATCTTTATGATGGCTATTTTTTCCATGGATGGTAATAAACGTGTATACCATACACTCTAATAAAAGGACCCATGCAACATAAGAAGAATCAAACGGCATAATACATGCCTACTACTAAATCCAAATTGTCACATAATACTGAATTACATTTGCTCAATTTCATAAAAATCTGGAAAAAGTGGTTTTGTGCATTGTATATCACATATAAACAAGC
>JAMKCH010006397.1:0-87958 GCA_023653785.1 Ophioderma brevispina | reverse complement strand
ATGGATGTCCACATGGATGGAAGAAAATCCATTAATCCACTCTACCGACTACACCGAATATTCTTATTCAGAGGGCGCGGTTTATCATATTAACAAGAAATTTGATTGGTTTAGGTCAAAGCTCCACCCATCCATTACTAGGCAATAGATGGATAGTGCGTGCAGCAATCACGCGGTGCAGTTGAATATATGACACATGCAAACGGCGCGTTTATACTGCGTCGTGCATGTCGCGTTGGTACCAAATACAATTTACGCAGCATGACGATCAACCCGTGATGACTTTGGTTCCTTGGATTGAAACATTTGTTTTTAAGAGGGGTGCAATTATTTAAATGAATAAAAAGGAATGATGTAAGAATATTTTTGACAAATAAATTATGTCAATAAAAAGCAAACATTACACAATACTAAATAAGAATGAGAATAAAAGATGAGATTTTTTGTTTTGGCCATCTTAGATGGTGTCATAATGGATGGGCATCCAATATTTTATCGTGGTGGATACCGGTTGACTCGTAGTCGAAAAAAAAAAAAAAAAAAAAATATTTAACGCGTTTCGTATTTGTTTGTTCTGGCATCATGAGTGGCTGGGCGGCGTCTGTATATAAAGCCCCGCTCATGATTGCAATTGTTATAAATTATGTTTGCACTAAAAAATATTGGGCATATTGGGTGGCTGGGCCCTCCATGTAAATAAAGCCCCGCCCAATATTTGCAGTTTTGCACAGATTCTAATTTAAGATTTGTTATTGAATATTATCAGTGAATGTCAGGTTTGCATGCACAATGCCGTTTGTGCAATTTTGAAGGCGTTGTGCAATTGGGCTGGCATGATGTGTACGCCCGTTAAGTTTCATTTAAGGTAATTAAGGATTATAAATTTAGGGTTAAGTTTAGCATTAAACTAATGGAGCCGGGTCCTGAAATCTTGATGTCGTAATTGTTGCTGTGCAAATGATCTAGGAGTTGCATTTCTTTTCGAGAATGAGTTTAGCCAACATTGAGTTTGTGATGGCGATTGTTTGTAGATTATTTCTGTGAAATTTTATTTGGCCAATGTTTTAGGTGTTTAATTAAACAAATAATTATTCCTGTTGGCCTTGAAGTTGGTTTTATCGTCACCAGCAGTCCTGCGGACCTGGCTGGTGGATCTAACCATATCTCGGTCAGCAGGATTAATTTTAAAATGAGAACTGTTGTGCAATAAAGTAAAACTATATATTTTACAGGAAATTTACAAAGTAAGTGATTGTGCAATGGGCAAATTGCTTCTTAAAATCAATAAATGTGAAACTAAAGTGAAATTTGCATTGAAACGAATCTGAAACGCCTTTTTGTGCCTTTTTGTATATTTGGTCATTTTTATTTTCATAAATATAAACCAGTGCCTTTGTATTTTCACACCCTCGGTCCGTGACAATATGACACATGCAAACGGCGCGTTTATACTGCGTCGTGCATGTCGCGTTGGTACCAAATACAATTTACGCAGCATGACGATCAACCCGTGATGACTTTGGTTCCTTGGATTGAAACATTTGTTTTTAAGAGGGGTGCAATTATTTAAATGAATAAAAAGGAATGATGTAAGAATATTTTTGACAAATAAATTATGTCAATAAAAAGCAAACATTACACAATACTAAATAAGAATGAGAATAAAAGATGAGATTTTTTGTTTTGGCCATCTTAGATGGTGTCATAATGGATGGGCATCCAATATTTTATCGTGGTGGATACCGGCTGCGCCGGCATCCACCACTCAAAATATTGGGTGCCCATCCATTATGACACCATCTAAGATGGCCAAAACAAAAAAATCTCATCTTTTATTCTCTAAGTCAAATGATGGCAGAACATGATGAGATCATGTGCTATATACTATTTTGGACAAGTTATGAATATTAATGAGCTCATTTGCATATTTTCAATAAAATGTGATTAAACCACAGTCGTGGGGCCATCTTAATATGCACTGCCTAATTCTTGTTTAAGACGAAGGTAAGTAGGGATGAGGCTGTGGATCTTAAAAAGTAACCATTTTCTTCTGATCTATAGTTAAGGCAACTCTCGACACGATTTCAGCACACAAGCCATGTTCAGACGGTCATGAAACTCCAAGGGTTTGGAACTCCGGAAGTGAAAATTAAATCCAATTATTTTACTTCACTTCAAATTGTGTCCACACGACAGCCAAAACTCTGAAATCATCCCCTGACAATTCTCCTCCACTTCCCCTATCGGAGTGTAGACCGGAAGTCAACATACCTGAAGCCGTGGCCTTTCCCGCATGATATTAAAACACAGAATTTATCAACAAAGACTACCTTTCCAAGTCACCCCCATTGCTATCCCGAAACTGTCCACACTGCACGACACTCCACAACAGAGTGTTATCGGAGTTTGTGTTTCATCCCCGGGTTTCACCCCCAAGTTTTTAAGGGGATAAAACCCCACTAGACCCTTGATAACACTCCGGAGGTAAAAAAACCTGATCGATACTCCAGATTTGTTAAACTCCAGAGTTCCATCATCTGTGTGAACACGACTGCAAACTGGTATTACATCATTAAGCAAATGTTATTTAGAGTAATGAAAAGTGAGCTGTAACATTTTTGGCAGTTGCATAATCACAGGTGGCTGTGAAGTATGAGTTACCTATTATCAGCTGCTGCATTTTGTTCACAGTAACAAACATTGACAAAAGATGATACATATAAGACTCATATACCATGACTGTACATCAGTGATTGGTTTGTAATCATGACTCTTACATAGATTCCTATAGTCTGTTTGCTATAAGATGAAACATGTTTTGATAAAGGCCGTCATATAATGCTATGGTAAACAGGGCCGCCGAGAAAAACTGCAGGCCCTGGGAAACCTTGGAGCTACATGCCCCTCTTACATATGGGGCCCTGAAGAAAAGGTAAATTCAATTTTCACGGGTCTTTTTTTTCGTACAGGACCCTTGGGACCCGGGTGAACTACACCCTTTGACCCCCCTCTTGGTGGTACTGATGGTAAACATGGTAGCTACCAAGCATTGAGTTTTAAACACATCTAGCTAGATCAGGAGCCAAATATTCCAAGAAAGTGACTCTTGGTCCTTTGATTTTGCTAACCAGGAACCACTTTAAAAAATTAAGAAAATGGTTGCAATAGTGTTTTGGAAATTTTATTTAATTAATGTAGACTTGAAGTCTGATTGGGGGGGCAAGGTATGTTTGTTTGTGCATGTTAGAGATCATTCACTTTGAAATGATGGTAACACTATCCACAATCATATTATTTCAGGATATACTTTATTGATATGCTTTAAAGAACTATGGTAATTGATGGAAATTGAACAAAAGAACACAGCCAGATTCTTACAGTGCAAGGGTCATCATTTTCTTCAGCAGGGGGCCCAAATACACTGGCCTCAAAGTTTTTTGACATGAAAAACAGGGAGGTCATAAAAATGATGTCATTGATATGTGGGGTCACAAAATCATCAAAGGAAAGCTATATTATTGTTCAAAAATAGTTGCTTCAAGATAATGAGATCTAACTGAGAGCTATCTGAACTCAAACATGCTAAAACCTGAGAGCTTCTGATGGGCTACACCCCCTGAACCCTGCAAGGAACCCTAAGGTGGGCCCCTGGACCACACCCATGATTACTCATGCTTCTTAAAGGGTATTACTGGGGGGAGGTTAATGTGCTTTAAAAAGGTGAGGGACGGTTATGAAAAAATGGTATGGCTCGATCCACATTTTTGGGACCCTCCCACCAAAATGACAGCCCCTAATCCACTTTTGAAAAACAAATTTGGGTGGTAAAATTTTACTCTAAAATAAGCTTGAAAGTGAATTGTTCACTCTGAAAAGAGTGAAGTATTGTTATCAACAGGTGTTTCTACTCAAGAAAGTATTGTCCTTAACTCCTTGAACAAGTGGAAATTCACTCTTTTATATTTAGGGAGTACACACATAGGGTTAATGCATGATTTTTGAGAATGGACCCCAGCAGGGCCACCGAGAGAAATTGCTGGCCTGGGGGAACCTTGGAGTTACGGGCCCCCTTGGAGTTACGGGCCCCCTTTTTACCATACGGGCCCCAAAGACAATGTTTATTAATTTTTATGGGTCCTGTAACTTGTATGGACCCCTAAGACCCTGGGCCCGGGGTCAATTACCCCTTTTACCCCCCGTCTCGGCAGTACTGGACTCCAGCTAGGTTCCCTTCCCACCCACATTGGGCCAGCATGGAAGGGCAGGTATTCCAGAATACTCCAGTATGGAAACGTGATGAGACTTTATCCAGCAGGGGACTGACATAGATGATGATGATGGTGGGTGGTGGGGGGGGCAGTGGTGGTGGCTTTGGCGGTGGTGGTGGCAGTGGTGACAGCTGCAGCGGCAGCGACAGTGGTGGCCATGAAGCTTAACCCATCTGTAGATTGAAATAAAACTGTCACCCATTTTTTGTACCACAGTGCCCAACAGGTCACTGTTGTAATTTCTGTCTGTTGAGTTCTCAGTGACAGAAAATCATGGATTTCTTTTAGAGTAGATTGAATTTGCACATAAGATTAGGTCTTTTAAGTACACATAGGCCAACAGTTCAGATGAGTAAAAATCTCTCACTCTTTTAGTAAGTTGGGGGATGAGGCTGTGGATTGCAAAATGACCCTTTGATTATTATCACATCAATTTGAAACCCTGATTTTACAACAATAGAACAGGGAAATGTCACTTTACAAAGCACTGCAGCTGTTTCTTATGTAAAAGTTCTTCATATGGTGATATTGACATCATTTAGTAGAAGAAAAAGACTATGGTAAAAATGTCAGCATTCTGTGTATTCTTTCTCAGCAGGTATCATTACTGCCCCTGGGACAAGATAATGTTTTGCCTTATCTGAAGAATTGATGCCACTTTCAATTGACCGACAAGCAAAGACCCTGAGAACAAGCATCCTGATTGAACTGACAGGGATATACCACAGTAAAAGAGCCATGGAGAGAGATAATAGAGGTAAGAATCCAATCAGTGTGTGCAGATGGATTTAGAAAAAAATAGGATAATGAGCAAATGTTTTCATTTTGAAGTCCAAATTTGTTTCTCTTAGGGGGATCAGGCTCCTGTAATGATGGTAAGAATCCATGGGAATGCCAGGCTTAGTGGAGTTTTCAAATACGACCTTTAAATTTTAGGTTTATGCGGGCGCAGATGCATAAGACAATGCCTAACTTTGCACACAAGAAGCAAGATGTGTAAAGTTAGGCATTATGTCTCTTATACATCTGCACCTCCATAAACCTGAAATCTAAAGGATGTTAATTCCACTAAGCAAAAGAAGTTTGTGTGGTCTAGCAGAACTGTTTCATACTTCATAAATATAGTCAGTTTTTGTTTTATAAATATGTAAAACACGATAATTGTGCACAATTGTACTGTAGCACATTCATGGCAGTCCCCCCCACACACATCATTTCAATTTTAGCCTGACACTGGGTTTTGACAAATTAACATTTTTTTATAATTAAAATTAAATGCAAAATAAATGTATTAAAAGATAATCAAGTACCATAACTGTCTTTTTATCTTACCTGAAAATGTTCAGGATGAGACTGTATGATCACTATTTCTTAATGTATGTATAATACGTTTGTATGTGTGTGTGTGTTTGTTATGTTTGCAACATTTTGCTTAAAGTTCTGTTTAGTGGTTCTCAAAAGTGCATAATTGGTCCTGGGAGTATCCTAAGAGTCTTTACTAAATCTATCACATACATTACTGCTGTTTCTACAGATGAGATGTTCTGACAATGTACTACTTACACATCTGATGTGATCAGTCTATAGAATATCATCTATTTAGATCAGTAATTACTTTGGGTCAACTGTGGTCAAATTTCAAACAAATTTTGCATTATCAAAATAATTACAGTGTTATGTTGGAGATCTCTTTTGTGACCTTGTGGGCCTAGAGCCTAAGGGTTAAAGGTTAAATTAAGGTCAAATATGAAACATGCTCATTATTATTATTATTACAAAGTATTTATATAGCGCTCCACGAAGAACGGAGCGCTTTACAAAAATATAACAGAGGAGGAAAAACAAAGAACAAAATTATGGAAACAAGTGAGTTTTCAGCTGTTGCTTGAACACAGGCAAGGACTGCACTACACGGAGAGATACAGGGAGATCGTTCCAAAGATGAGCAGCAGCGATTGTAAAGCTCATGTCACCAGCTCGTTTGCAAGATCTCGAAACAATGAGCCTGGAACGATCTGATGATGAGCGCAGTCGTTGCCTATATTCAGCAGGATCCGTGTTCTGGAGATGCATCATGACCATAATAGGTTTAGCATGATGCTAGTCTCAGTGAAACATTGGGAAAAAATCAATGGGAATCCTCTCCGAGATCAAAAGTTTACGGTCAATGGTCAAAGTAGGGTCAGCATTCAAATATACGTATGTTAAAGGTCCATGGCCCGATCGCTAATAGCCTCGTCCCTAGAAGCCCCAGATTTTACCGGAAGTGGTCAAGATTTTGGTGTCAGAAGAAAGCTACTATTTTTCTCATTTACCCTGTGAAATCTTAGAGCCAAAGGATGTTTGGTTTGGAAGCTATGAGCGAAAATGCGCCCCATTTTGGTTGACCAATATTAAATTTACACCGTACTCTATGGCTTACAAAATCACGTTTTTAGCTCTCGTATCAAAACGGATTGAAATATCGGCGCAAAACTTTACAGATGGGATTCTGGAGTGAAGGCCAATCTATCAAGAAGAAAACTTCTTATCCTTAAATCGGGCCATCGCCCTTTAAAACAGCTATATGTCACTATTTTGATCGCAGTGAAAGATTGCAGAAAATTTGGTGATGACCTTTTCTTATGACCTTTAGTCTAGGGGTCAAACATCATTCTGGAGAACCCCCTTGTTTTTAAATCTATGATCTCAGTTTCAAGCTCTCCAACCATTACAGCTTAGACTTCATGTACCATACATTTAGAATGTAGAAATTACAATTTGAAAACTTATAGCAGTCTGCTATTGTATTCTTCTTGAATAAAAGTTAGTTCTTATGAAAGTTAGTTAATAGTTGTGTTTTCAAGAACAGAGTTGGTTGATCATTCATGTAGTTTTTTGTAACTTACTTCAGTGCATGAAATTTCCCCCAACACTACCCATAACCTAGCTTATCTTTAACCCTAATCATAATTTTAACTCTAACGTTTATGTAAGGCTGTTAAGGCCCCCATTTTCATTATGGTTGTTACCCAAAGACCCCTATATTGGAAATTTGACCACTTCATTTTAAAACTTCATCTACTGTCACCCATTTTTTGGAAAAAATAAAATTTCATGTTGAATATCTTACCACTGTCACCCAAAGAGCCCTAAATTTTGAAAATTATGCATTGGTATCGATGTAAAACTAAGTAATTGAAGTTGGGTGCATTTGTGGAAGACTCCTGTTGGCTAACTTGTATAGGGTTTGTGCTTTTCATCTAGGAAATGATTTATCTGTCGGGATAGGTGCATCCTATGGTTTGAATGTACATGGCTCTCCTGTCACATGCATGTACATATTCATGTTTGATAGCATTCTATTGTTACTATATTCAGGGTGGGTTTGAGCTGTAGGATGTACAATAATGTAACGTCTAGCTCGGTGGCTCCAATGTTTGCCAGTGCCTGGCAATGCTACCTATTCATACGGATATTGAAAGGTACCATCTTGGAACTGGGATGAGTCCTTATACTTTAAGCTATTGATAAAGACTTGACAAGATATTTGGTGAGTTAATAAATGGCAAGTATAGGGTTTGTTCAAAGGTGAGTAGTGACCATAGAATAAACAGGAAGAAGCACATCGCGTGTATTGTGGAATAGCCCAAGCACATAACCGATTTTCTCACACGCAGCGCGCCGTAGTAGTTGTTGCACAAGCACTTGCGCATTGTCACTTTTGTTGCGCAAGCATACATACATAAAATATGTGTATCCCATGTTATCGGTGTTATCAGTGTTTATCAGTGTTGCATTTCCCTAATGTTCCACTGTCTGATCGGCCGATGTGAAAACCAATCGATGGAAGAAAACATGCCTCTAAAAAGATTCCCACATTCCTAATGCACAAATCACTCGATGACTCCTGTTAATTTTGCTTAAAAAAGAGATATTTGAGTCAGAGTTACAGCATGTGGCATCAGTAAATTGTTGTTTTCACTTGCTAAATGCAACAAACATAAAATACTCACATGTCTCATAAACTAAGGACTTTTCCAATATGATGATATATTGCGGCCCATTGGGTGGTGCCCAAAACTATGATAATGAAGTGCGTATGCTCATTATAATACTTTTGGGTACCTCGAATATGGTTACGCTGTTTCAGGAAAATCCGCCTATCTCCTTTTTCTAAATCTGTGTTAGTGACACAGCCTGTCTCTTGATTAGCCAATACTGGATTACTTAATTACCTGCCACTCCCCTTATTTTTTACATGAGCGTATGTTGTTAATCGGTGATGAACCCGCAGTTGCTGCGCACTATTTCTGAAAGTGTGATACATGCAACACGTATTAGGATTTAGCAGTTCATTACACTTATGGTTGCCTGTGTTTCATTGAAAATTGATTGGTGGGCAGATGACATTCAACAAAGGGAGAGTACTGCTGATTTAAAATAAGTGCTGAATCTTTTAATAATTCTTATAAGAAAGGTCATGTTCTGGTTACTGGGTATGGTTACTGCATTGGAACAAGCTGTGTGTTGCACAGATTTAGAGGTTAAAGGTCATATAGGGTCACTTAAAGTTCATGTGTTTTGCATGTGGTATTCACTTTAGGATAAATTTAGGTTTCGATTTTTGGTGCAGTGATCCGGCTCATATTTGGTAAAGTATGCTTATATTGAAATAAGGGTCTTATGTGGTGGCACAGATGAGGTCAAAGGTCATTTAGGGGTCACTTGTGGCAAAATTATGTGTAGCTTTTAGTACAATGACAGATCAGGCTCATATTAACCACAAAATCAGATCTATTTGGGACCATAGTCGCTATTTTTGGTGGTTGTTTTCCTAAGGATCGATCACTGCATGTAATGGATTTCTACCCTTGTTTGGCATACTAGGTATCAATGCTTTAACTCACTGCATACTTCACTGTAATTATAACTTGCTATTTCTTCCTTGATGCAAGCTTACCCCTACGCGTAGGCCTTTGGATGTATGATGTCACTTTGATGTAGGCAAAGTTTGATGCTACTAAATCTTTAACTTCTGGCATTTTGTCTTGCTTTAGAATTCCATTTAATTTTCAATTTCCATTGATTTCCATGTGAGAACAGCGTCTAACAGACCCCAAATGGGGAAATTCAATATTTGTGTCTGGTAAAATAAAATGGGATGTTACCATTTTGTGTCCAGAGATTGACCTCCTGGTTTGATGTAGGTAACATTTGCAACACTTTAAGATAACTTAATTTCCAGCAAGACATTTTCACAACTGAACAGGAACCCAGATTTTTGTGGCTATAAATATTCACTCTAAATTTGATAAATCTTCCCTGTTGTAAACTTGTTTTAAATAAATTGCTTGACAGTGGTTAATTGAAATTGAAGCCTCATGACAAATGGTTGAAATAAAAATTGCTGGTGAAATCAAATTGTCTTACCTCTTAACTGTTGAGTGAAAATCTTGCCCATCCATCCCTAGCGATCATTTTTATGTTTTATTGGCTGAAATGATGAACAAGTAGATCTAAATGCAAGTAAAAACATGAAGCAAGTTTGGTGCTTGATTTTTAAGTCGTCTGATAGAAAGACCTAATGGCAGCATGATTCGTGTGTCTGTCAGTCTGTGTGTGTGTGTCAAACTTGTGGTAGACACTTTTGGTTAAAATGTTGTCCAGCATTTTAGTGCAGTGATGGATCAAGTTCATACTTGGTATACTTATACATTGAGGCAAGTAGTCTTATGAGGGGTCACAGTTTATGATGTCAAAGGTCATTCATGAGTCACTTAGGGTCATTATATCTTGTGCATGTGGTACACACTTTTGGTTAATTTGGTAGACCTTTTTGGTTAAAATGTTGCTAGCTCAAAACCAAAAAACTTTTTTTTTTTTAGTGGCAATGATGGATCAAGTTCAAAGGTCAAGGTCAATTGAGGGGTCATTAGGGTCATATCTTGGGCATGTGGTATACATTGGTTAAAAACAAACTGGTTGCAGTTGAGGATCAAGATTGGCATACGTTGGTATACTTATACATTGAGGGCAAGGGTCTTATGTGGGGTCACAGGTAATGAGGTCAAGGTCATTCATGGGTCACTTAGGGTCATTATTCTGTTCATGTGGTGCACACAAACTGTTCATATTGCCAAACATATCAAAATTGGTCTGGCTTGTTTGCGGCACCGGCCAGGTAAACACAGAAATTTTATTGGCAATGACTTTTGCTGGTAACATCTACAATTTTATACCATAAAACTGTAGGTCAATCAAAAGTAACTATCTTCTGACAAAATCATACAACAAATATATGTAACCTACAATCTATTTTACATTAATATGTAGCCGATTGGGTTTAAAAATTTCAAGTTTTTTTTTGTTGTGGATATGCATTTTTTTTTGTGTCTAAAGGGGCCTGTATTTGATTTTGGTGTCTCTGGTTCATACATCTAGAGCTATCAAACAACAACATGTGGTGAGCCATCCCGACCAGGGACAATGGTGATTTGTGTAGTCTCAGTTTGCAGATGTATCAACGGAGTGGTAAGGCCAGTCTCAGCAGCACACCGGACATTTAAAAAAAAAGGGCATTTTAAGAAGTTTTAAAAGAAAAGTGATGTGGCTTTCCAAACGGAGCCTGCTGGTGGAACAAGTTTACCCAAAGTTTTGTGTTATTTTACCTAGTATAAATTTTTTCCAGAGGGTTTTTTAGCTTTTTTTCCTGCTTCCAGACTGACACATGGATTGTTTTCTATATATGGTGTATGTTGTGTTTGGTAAAAAAGGTTACCCTTGCCCATATGGACTTGCAACTCTATCATGTAAGCATAGAACTGATTAAGTGTGCATTCTGTGATCCTAGTCTCCTAACTTTTGGTTATAGTTCCTATGATGTACCCCCAGAACAGTTGTTACAAAATTTCAGCTGATTCTGATGGTTTGCGTTTTGATGTGAGACTCAAGAAGTTTCCCGATTCATGTACCAGCTAGTGGGGATGATTAATGTGCAGGCGTCTTTCTTCTGCGTAGGTCTACACGGGTGGGGGTCCAGGGGCGATGCCCCGGCAGGTCCGGGGGTACAATTGCCCAAAGTTCCTGGATTTGCCATCTTAGAAGGTAAAAACAGTAGTGTTTTTTCAGCGCCACAATAAATTTGTTGAACACACAATAAATCTTTCCTTCCTTTTTCTCTCTTTCATCTTCCTTTCTTTCTCCCACTCCTTTCTCTTCTTTCCATTTTCTTTCTTTTTTTATCTTTCCGCTTCCCTTTCTCTTCCCTTTTCTCTTCTGCCCTTTCTCTTCTCCTCTTTCCCTCCTTCTTTCTTCCCTTTTTCTTTTTCCTCTTTTTTCTTTCACTTTCTCGTCTTTTTCATCCCTTTTTTTCCTTACAGTTGTTTCTCCTCATTTTTTTTGTCCGGGGAATCTTGCCTCACCCCCGTACCCCCCCACTGGTTACGCCACTGCATATACAATACTTGGGCTGACGGTTTCAGATATAAAAACTAAATTTCTTACGTAAGTCGGGGGATCACACAAAATGGCCCCATTAACTCCATACTTAGTCAAACCACTGGCCCAAGACTCATAATGAGAATGTAACAGATTGTCCGGTTCACAAAAGCGGGTTACTTTAATCCAGGTTAAACGGGTTTTCACCCACGATCATGGGTAAATATTCATGTTATCTCTATGGGAGATTCAACCCATGGTAAAATTAACATCTGGGGTTAAGGTTAACCCACTTTTGTGAATACCGGCCATTGCTCTATGCCCCCCCACATGTCGGGATTTTGTTTGTAAAAATGAAATGAAGTTTCATAGTACCTGTTTCCATAGTAATACAACCATTACCATAAGTTAGACAGACGTTAAAAAAACCTTCATCTTCCATTGGAAATCCATGATCAGTATACATGAGAAAAGCAGTAAATACAAACAATCAAACATAATGTTTCTTGCCTGAAACTGCCATATTTTTGAGTGATTTACCATAGTTTACATCAAGGTTGTCATTTCCTCCTTGCTTCCTTTGTAATTATTTCGGTCAGGTTTGGTCTAACCACATCAAAACTGCAGCGACCAATTTTTGAAAACTGCGTGGTGCAGTGGCCACTAACACAGGAAATTTGTTGTTGTGTTTTTTAAGTTCTTTGTTATTGTCAAATGGTAGTGCCACTGTAAATTTTTGTTGCACTATTTTCCACTCTGAAATGTTAAATAATTAAGACATTTTAAAGATATATAAAGAAATTGAAATATAGGCTACATGACTTCACTTGGAATTTATAAATGCACTTTTATTTATTTACTTGAGTATTTCTACTCATGCCAGTATCTGTGTTATCGCTAAGTTCCAAATGCTTTCATAATGTATTTTTAGCTGTATGTGATACACCCATTTTGCTAACCAATTTAGGTTTTAGCCTGAGCTGTTGTAAACCATGCATCTGGCACCTGGATTAATTAGGGATATAAAGTGTGAATGTATCACCTCCCAGTTGGGCTGAAAGTTCAAGCAAACTATGACACTTTCTTAAAACTTTTTTGTTAAAAAAAGTACCAGTAGTAAGAAGCACGTTTTATGGACAAGCACCAGATCTCCTCAGCCAGCTGCTACCTGAGCTGCTTTCAGTTGATCCTTGCCTTAGGCGCTCAGTCAGGTCTCATGACCTTGCTTGCTGTGAAAGTCCCAAGGTCCAACTTGGTCTCCCACAGAAGATCATTTCTCCCATTCTCTGTAGGCTTATGGAATGCCCTTCCTGCTCAAGTAGCATCAAACCAGGTCTTGCAGAGTTTCAAACGGGAGGTAAATCGCTATCTAGGCGCCAATCCGTCAGCGTTCTAATTAGATAACCTTCTTGGTTATGCCCAGAGTGCCTTGACATAAACAAGCATTTGTGGAAATTGCTAAATTCAGAAAATCTACAAGATCAGGTCAGAAATCAATTTTTTGTATTTTGGTGTCGCTGAAACGAATGTTCATGGAGGCACATACAGTCCAAATCTGTGTGTCCGTCTGTATGTCTGTATGTCATCCGTATGACTCGTTTAAACAACATTTTGTGTCCTCCTGCCCTAAGCAGGAGCCACTAGGGATCCTTTGTCCACTTTTTGTCGTCTGTTGTTGTCGTTGTGTGTTGAATGCTTTGTGAAAAGGGTTTACCATTTGCCTGTAATATCCTCATACTTTTGGATGGATTTAAACCAAACTGGCGTCACAGGTGCAATCTGGCATTCCCCATTTTTATGAGGTCAAAGGTCACATGCCAAGTCAAAGGTCATGTGAGGTCAAGTTGTAAAAGGGCTAAAATGTAAATTGACCTCATTTGAAAAGTTGAAGTTTCAATTTTTGGAACCAAACTTGAATCAATATGTGGGCACATGGGGTCCCCTCATTGTTTGATGAGGTCAAAGGTCCATACAAGGTCAAAGGTCCCTGTAGGTCAAGTTGTAAAATAGGCTTAAAATGTAAATTAGTTCAATTTGAACCAAACTTGGTTTATGGAGTTTTACATGCAAACCCTAAGGTCCAAGGTCCCATATCAAGGTCCAAATGTCATGTTAGGCCTATCATTCCCTAACACGACGGCAGGCGACCAAGCGGTCCGAGGACCAATTATTTTTTAAAATGCTCGCATGCTAAACGCTATCCCCGATTTTACTTCAACTTGATTAGGATGATAGATTGAGGTCTGCACATATTTGTGTAGCTTTGTGGGTGCATTATTTGTCATATTCAGAATTTAATAGCTTATATTTGCTCACTTTTTCAGACCTTTCGGTTAACCTTTTTTTTGAAATTCTCTGCTGGCTAAACGCTAATCCCGATTTACTTCACAACTGGTAGATTGATAGAGTGGAGGTGCCAAATATATGTGTAGCTTTTGGTGCATTATTTGCCATATTCATGAATATTTAATTATCTTATTTTGGCATGGGTCAAAATGACAACACTTCCCCTCGCAAGGCTTGTGTGCAAGTTAATCCTGGAGTTCCGTCAGGCGTATAATGATGTAACTTGGTGGAAGGAGCGGGTTGAAATAGTTCTCAACCTGATTAATTTTGGGCATATTTCGGGAAATTGCATATCCAACTGAGCTAATTATATGCAAAAATCAGCGTAATTCGCTATATTTTTGTAAACGGTACGTCGGATATGCAAAATTCCTTACTTGCACGAAAACCCATTATGGTGCTAATCTTCTTGCATTTGAAATTCCTGCTACATGCGGCTTAGTATGCAATGGACAATTAAATAGCATAATTGCTGTATCGTCTAACAATGGTACATCGGGATGTGCAAAATTCCTTGCTACATGAAAACTACTATACCATACCTCTTTGTGTAAATTATGCAGGGGAGGGTGGGGTGTTGGGAGAGGGGGGCAGGGTGGGGTTATGGGGAGTGGGCAGTTTGGGGGGTTGTGGAGGAGAACAGGGTTTGGTTGTTGTGGGGAATGCAGGCTGGGTGGGGTGTTGGGAGGGTGCAGGTGGTGTGCATCGGGTAGGGGTGCGTCGGGGAAGGGTCATGTGCGTTGGCAAGGGGCGGGTGACCTTGCGTGACGTTGGTGACCTTGTGTGTACGTTGGTTACTTTGTGTGACCTTGGTGACTTTGTGTGCCTTGGTGACTTTGTGTGACCTTGTGATTGTCTTGGACCTTGTGACTTCTTGTGACCTCACGTGACCTTCGTGACCTTGGTGACTTGTGTGACCTTTGTGACCCCATGTCGCTTTGTGGACCTCATGACCCCATGTGCTCTGGGTGACTATGTGACCTTTGGACCCCAATATTTTTTGCAACTCCTAGCTGCCCCCAATAAACATGGGCTCAATCAATCCAATTTTATATCAAACTTGGTCATTTTGTATAACACTTCTCTCCAATGCATTTGTTCTTTTCTATCTCATTTGCCAAACTTCATCATAAGCAAGTGATCACGCACAACGCAGGCGACCACTTGGTTGTCGAGAACCGCCTTGTTAATAACAAGTATCCGGAGGGGTCTTAAAAAATCATTAGAATTGTAGCTTAATACCATTTGGCACAGAATGGTAAAAATAATGCCAAATTTGCCGGAAAATGCATGCTGCATGGGCTGGGTTGCGCACCCCAAATGCAGTTTCCTGGATGGACAATGGTACCACCTTTTGAATGATAAAGACTGGAAAAAGTACAAAAAAAAAAAAAGGATAAAACTGGATCTTGGTATTTGTGTAAGTGTGGATAATTAGAAAGTTGTCACATATTGGGGATTGAATGGAGGAATTCAACTTTCTTTGTCGTGAAATTCCCATTTTAATGAAGTTTTCCCATTTTCTTTGTGAAATTCCCCATTTTTATGAAGTTTTCTCCTTTTCTTTGTTGAAATCCCATTTTATGAAGTTTCTCCTTTAAAGTTCATGATCCCCTCCATCGTCTCCTTGATGAAATATTTTTTTTTTTTTTTAAGTTTGAAAAATTTTTGGATTTCCCCCTCAAATCAGACATGTCTTTTGATGGCTCGCGCAGCGATCGCGCGCAGTCGCTCATCTAAAATGCTTTGAGTCGATGATTTTTTGCGCACTTGTTAAAGCCCTGCTGCGAGTTTTCTACCTTTCGTATTTGAGCCGGTAACCCAGCAAAATATTTTTCCCTTTGGCAATATTAACGATAATGAATCACAGAACACTATGCTTTACCATTCACACAATTTTCAGAAGTGTGAACGGCCGGTAGTCGGTGTCGAGAGGCAAAATCTGCGATATTAACTCCAAAATGTATCGGAACTCCAATGGAAATACCTCATGGACGGTGTCAAAAAATGAACACGACTATGTGTACAATAAGCTGAAGTAAACGTCTAAATTTAAAGCCTTCGCACCTTAATCGCACAGCTTTTGTTTTGATTGACAGTTTTGATGGTATACGATGGCGCCTCGGCGAAAGAAGTTGAGGGATCTTACAAATCTAATGATAGAATTTAGATATTTTCCGACATCAGAAAAACGATAGGCGGTACCACCTTCGTAGTCAAATGATTTGAAACTATGCCGAATATGTTTCCAGAAATCCGGGAAAGAAATGAAAGGTGCCGGGGAAAGGGTCGTCCCTATTACAAGTAAGGTATACTGACATTGCCCACGTTGATGGATACGTTATCAAGCATCGTGCATCGTCCATTATTAATAAAAACGTGAGCTCCTCCCATTAGTAAGATATTCGACAAATATTACTGACTGGTTGCCGACTTAGGTTCAACCTTTGTTACTGATATGTGTGGACTGTTCATTCATGCCCAGTTTACTCTCCCTAGTTTAGACGTGAGATCCCTTTCAAAATAAAAAAAAAAAAAAACTTCCACTCATGTTCGAGGTTCAAGGCCTGGGTGATTCATTCCTTGAAAATTGATAACGTGAATGATAACATCTACATCATTGTAATTTGATTAAACTTGAGTGATAGTCCTAAGTATGTATTTTACTTTTACTAATTTGATTTCAGTAATTAACAATGCCTTTTGTACACCTGAGTGAAATGCATGATCTTTAATGTCTTTCTGGTCCCAACTCAGTTTTTATATTCAGCCGGCCCTGCTTGCTATGCTGCTCATGCTGCTCTATGCTTTGTAACAGCTCGTCTCCAGCCAGAGTTGGGAGCTTTTAAAAAGCTCCTCTGCAGCTCGCCTCAAGAAGCCAGTGAGCTTTTTAATGCTCCTGTGAAAATTTCAAAAGACGGTGTCTGTCAAATTCTCCATCCCCCCCAGCATAAATAATAACCCTCCTTTTATTATTGGTCACTGGTGTATCCATGCTCAGATTTCAGTAGGACTTGGACAAATGAGCCTGGTTAGACTTGAATATGGAATACTGAACATGCTAATGAACTTGTGCTGCCCCTTGTGGGAATCTCCTCCCCCTTTTTCTCTCCAAAAATTAGTGAATTTCCGCACACACACCAATTTACAGTTAAAACACATACAGTGTGATCAGAAAAAAGTAAAACCAAATGATGGATTTTTTTATGAAGAAACCTTATCGAATTTATCAAATTAATTTCCTGTATAGATAGTCATTTTTAATCAGCTTTCACAGTAATTTAAAATTTTTTAAATCGATCAGTCATCTAAGGCTACAGTCTTTTGTGAAGGTTATCATTTTTCTCCCGAACAATTGCACACTGACTGTACATGTGACACGCATTACTATGGGCAGGTGAGGGCTTAAATAAATTACTGGTTGATTTCTTGGCCCGTAATTCAAATGCTATGCAAGACATGTTTGAATATAATGTAAATATTTAAGATTTAATGAAAGAACCGTAAGATATTTAAAATGGAAATTTTTAATGCGTATCTCTTATTCAGCCCTATACATGTTTTTGAATTTTACTACTTAGAAATCCAAGCAAGTTTAAAACAGAATGCTGCAAATTGTTTGTTTCATGTCCAAAAATTAATTAAAATATTATTTTGATGTCTGGTTTTCATTTTACAGCCTTAACCCGACTGTTCATTTGGGGAGGGGGGGGGCAGCGAGGGAACCATTTTGGTGGCATCACTAATCACTTTTGCAAAGTGAACACGACCCGTCAATACTCTAAATTTTATTACTCTCCTGGTCCTCTATTGGGGCCGGGGTGCAAAGATTTTGAGTGCGAATCCTGCCCTTACCCCTCCCACCCATCACCCCCCGATTGTGTAGTACTCCGTCCACTGGGTTCCCTGAAATTTATTCACAATATTAATTAATGGTGATATGCTAAAATTCCAAACTATGTAAAACCAAGAGTACTCTTTGGGTTATTTTTGCGTGGTAACTGTTCGGTCTTTCACTTGGGTACTTTCACTTCTGCAGGCTGTAACTTTGAACGCTCAATCACTTTTAATGCCGTAATTTTTTATATGAGCTAACAAAATAGGAGTCATTACATATAGAGAATATATGAATAGTGCAATGGGTTTCTATTAAAAATCGCTCAATTTGGGGTGACTATTTTTTTACTCATCCCTGGAGACCTATACTATACTACAAATTTAATATATGCTTGCCCTGGAAATATTTCCCCCCCCCAAAAAAAGCTGGTTACGCCATGAAACCTTGCCCCCCCACCTTCCCTTAAATGAACTGGCCATTTGAATAGTGTTATAGAGGAGGACCCAATGCATGTGAACTTTCAGTGGGATTGGTTCAGTTCGTTTGTGTCAGTAAAACTTCATTGGGTGCAGTAGGTAAGTAAACTCGACATGGGCATGGTTGGAGATATGCTCAATTGCAAAAGTGAGTTGTTTTTAAATGTTTCAGCAGAAGCAAGGAAATTATTGCATAGATAGGTCAAAGCTGAGGAATGTTCCTTCATAAGCCAAGCGTAAAGTCCCTTTCCAAAGTTCATCAAATACGTAAGAGTTGGTCGTAGCACTGTCCACAACGTCATTTTACTGGTTGAGACAGATGTAATCCAAACCTGTGTCGTGATTCAGCATTTGAGGTCTGGGTAATCCAATGGTATCTGGGTACAGTTGGTTAAAAATGCGGTTACGATTAGCACTGGGGTATTAGTGGGATCCTGGAGCAGAGCACTGGTCGCAAAGAATGTGTACGACGGGATGGGATTGATGTTGTCACAGCCCGTTAGATTAAAGTCCTAGTTAGATGACGTTATGGTCAAGAAATGGATTAATAAGTGGTGATGCAAGGGTTATTTTGGGAATGAGCATGCCGGATATATTGAACTTCGCTGTGATTGCACAGAGACTGCATGCAATGCTGTCTTTTTATGCATGGGAACTTGAGAGCAGAATACTGAATACATTGTCTCTTATGACATGGGAGTTAAGTATAGTAACTAATTTTAGAAAGACATTCAACTCAAAGGCGGAACCAACTTTTGCCCAAATTTACTTTAATTGTAATATCCTATGAGAAGAAATAATATACTAGATTCTGGGTTAACAAGGATGAATTAGGTTTTATCTTTCCCTTCCCCTCGTCTAATTTGAAAATGAAACCCTGGCATTCCAAAGAATAATAGAGTTTTTTGACCAACCCACGCACCTACCCACCCACCCACATACCCACCTACTACCACCCAACCATTAGAAATTGCTTCCCTCTCCCCAAATGTACTGGCAAAACCACATAAAAAAAAATGTCTCTTAACAGTTCTTGAAATGTCAATTGAGCTGACAAGTTATGTTTTTATCTGATGGTATGTGTTCGTATATATAGCTGGGGCCCTGCAGAAGCTGATAGACTCAAGTCTTCACCTGCTCGAGTTATGGTGTGTCTGAATGAGAAAGTTTCCAGAACAGTTGAAGTGAACAGGATTGTAATGTACTTTTGAAGATGATCCAAATTATTATAGGGCTCTCTATACCAGGCTTTATTATGCAATGTTGTGTTCTTGGCCCCACAACATCTTGCTGGGGACATGATCATGTAGAGGGACGGAGGATGGATGGACAGACAACAGACGGATGCATGTCGGATGGATGGTTGGCTGAGCCGGGTAAAGTACTATACGAAATTTAGAGAATAAAGGTGTGATTTTGGGAACCGTATTCTTTACGACGAATTGAACCAAGGCGCACCATTAGTTTAAGTGGAAGAACGAGATCGGAAGAGCGCCGGTTCTTCACGAAAAAATTAATGGTGTCGCCGGGTTCCATTCGCGTAAAGAGAGTACAGGTGCCCAAAATTCATACCTTATTCTCATTCTTAAAACAGCGTTATATTTAAGATCATCTTTACCCATTTTCGCGATGCTTTACGGCTTTAAAAATACCAAAGAAAGAGATGCCTTCCCCCAGTTGAACACAATCGAAAACAACCCGCTGAACGCACCGATCATACCGCAAACGAGAAGCCACGTGCTAGGCCGCGCGCGCAAAGTAGCAACACGAGGTATGACGCGGAGCGCTTCAACCTACAAAATAACTTCAATACGCAGCGCGTACTACATGGGTTCAATTAAACGAATTGACCGGGGCATCGGCCAATGAAATTGCTACATTTCACAGCTGTGTAACTAAAATACTCTTACGAAGGCATAAACAGAAAATAGCACTTATACAAAACAGGCAAGAATTATAAAACAAAAAGAAAGGAGAAGATGATTATCCTGAAGGTTGCAAGAGCAGATGCATGACGGATGTTTTGAGGCAATTGGTTTCCACATTGAGGTCTTGCAGCAAAGCAGAAACCGTGGTCACCAGATGATGTGCGAGTACCTGAGATTATCTTTGGCAGATTAAAGTCCACTCTAGTAGGAACATTATGGTTTTTAAAAGAGTTGCCATTGAATATCGTGGTGATTATCCGTGTTAGAATTGATGCATTTGAAGACAAGTGAGACTGAGTTCGAGCTGAATGTATGTAGAAATAAGAGTCACTGGAGCCACAAATCAGAGGTGAGGGGACATTGCCAACCTTTGGCTTGCATGAAAAAAATAGCTTAGCAGCCACCAGTCTTAAAGTTGCTGTAAATGTCATGGTGTCTTTGGCTGAGAGGCTGAGAAGTAATGATTTGGCATCACATAAAATGAACCATCATTAATCTACTGTAGCTCATCAACAGTGGCATAGCTATTGGGCCGGGGTGGTTGTGGCACCTGGGGCCAGGGGCTAACAGGGCATCCTGTCAGAGGCAGAGGGGAGCAAAGTCTGGGTTTGGAGGCAGATTTCCTGGTGGGAAGTGAACATTTCTTGGTGGCGAAGGCAAAAAAGGGCGATGTAGAATGATTTTCAAGCTTTTCTTCCCTTCAAAGCTCTCTGTGGTGACAACTGCCCCCTGCCTGGTAGCGATCTGACTGGGCAAGGATACTAAGTATCAAAAAATCAAATTGTACCATCGGTCAATGTCTATGTTGCACCACTTTACTTGAGACTTGATGCGCATCAATGTATAAAGTAACAGGTGCAAACACCAGCACATTTGGGAAAATGTTTTTTAAAGTTACTTTATAGTAAGTTGATGAATAAAGGTATATCTGTATATTTTCAGTGTGAAATCATTGGCACCGGTTAAATGCATTGACAAAAATCCCTATTTCTATGAAATCATTTACTTGGGGACATTGATGCACAGGTTCATACTTGTGGGAAAATTGTTTGCAATATACTTTACAATCAGTTATGAATACGGTTAATATATGTTATTATTTTCAGTTTCGTGTTGCATGACAAAAACTCAGTTCTGTGAAGCAAAAGAGGTTTTTAATGTAATATATCTTGGATCATTGTTGTGCAAAAGGTCTATTTGGGAGGTTATTGCTAAAAAAGACACAAATCATTTGAGGTAACGAATCTTGGCAGGGTGTGACAAAATACCGCCTTTCATACAAAAATGGTCATATCAAATTATTATAGGGTTAATGATCATAAGGTGATAATGCTTTCGTGAGAATGTCAACATAGGGGATCATGCCCCCATTTCCTGTTGCCGTATGCTATAGTAGGAAGATGGATGTATAATAGCGCAGTCATCGTGTTGCTGTCCAGTGTGAGGACGGCAGTGAGGGGTTCCACGGTAATCAAAAAGGGAACAATTTACCATCCATAGTCGTTGTGTGTGTGCTGTGGGTATAGGTATATTGTGTGTGTTGTGGTTTGAACGCTCACTGCAATAAAATGTATGCACTGATAGCATGTGCAGTTTGAGGTTGCTTAAACTTGTGCTGCTCTGGATTTCCTCCGCAGTTGTGCATATTTTGGGTTAAAGGTCCATTTCCAGATGGCTAATAGCCTTGTCCAGAACCCAGATTTTACGGGGAACCAGTGGTTTTGGGGTGGAGGGAGGAAGCCATTCTTAAACGACGAAAACCTTATTTAGTTCAATAGGCCACCCTTTAATTTTAAAATATGCTTAAATGAGTAAATGATACTCTCACGTTTTTTTTTATCAATACGAGGTGGTCTGCTTCACTCATGCATACCTTCAAGAGAAGATATAAGTAGCTTCCCACAATGCATTGCATTCCAAGGGATGTTTGTACAGTTGACTGATGTGAATCGTTAGAGGTGAAAACATGGCTAAATTTACAAGTACTGATCATTAAACCTAGCATTTTAAGAATGTTCATCTCTAACGATTCATATGACTACCTGTACAACAATCTCCATTGGAAGCGTTGCATGTGGGAAGCTACTGATATCTTCTCTTCATACCTTCTAACAAAAAAGTACTGTTCAGTCTGTTAATTGTAAATCAACCCAATGCAGACCTTGAAGTGTAAGTTGTCTTACTGTTCAAAGTGTGACATACATTTGTAGGCTATGTTGCAAACATCATCGATCCAACCTGACATCATTCAAAAATTCTAAACAAGTTTTTAAAGGCAGACTCATAGATGTCGAAATATCTTTTTGTGTTATAATTAAACAATAGTAGTCAACAAGAACTGAAGATAGTCAACTAAAATGCTTAATTCAAAGTCCCATAGAGAGGAATCCGATTTATTTTCTAGTGATATTGCAGTAAAATTTGTTGCCACATTACCAACATTGCCATTAGGATACCGTACCCACAAAAAAATTCGGATACAGAATTGATAACAAAGTGGTGATTTTTATATGAAGGATTTCATTTGAGCTTAGTTATTTCACACAGTGATAATTATGTGGACAAGCATTAGTATAATTGCAAAAACACCATTTGTTTGAAATTTGAGTCGCCCTCATAGAGGGAAATTCTTGAGTCGGCTTTTAAGTAGTCATGAGGAGATACTTCATTACTTACAGAACACAACGGTTTAATAATAATGCAACCCCTCTCTTTAAGGGTCAAAGGTCACACTTGAAACTGCTCAATGAACAATAGCTATACTCTCTGTTTGTTTCTTTAAAAATACACCTTCTTTGCCTGTAGTATGGACTGTTTTACGGGTCAAAGGTAAAAATAGACCATTGAAAATTTTTGAAATATATACCGAAACTTAAAACGAAATGCCCATAGCGAATGAATAAAGGATACGCGATTTCTCTTTTATGCTCTCTGTAAAGAGAACATTATCATTCATAACGTCGTTGAGGTGCATAATTCTTGGAGGACATGTATTTTTGTTTGGTTAAGGCACTATTATAGATTTGGGGTTATTTGCTAAGTCAGAAAATCTAAAAATGATTTCAAAAAATCAGAATTTTCATGTGTGTACTCAAGTCAGATATCCAACAAACCTACAAGCTAATGAGACCAAAGCAACCAATGAGGCAAGCGGACAATTTAAGTCTTATTATGCCCGTACGGACGCTACGCTTACTACAAATAGTTGAAATGGAGATTTATAATCATTGAAAACTGCCATTTATTTCTTCCTTTTCTAGAATTTGTTTTCAGTTGGAAAAATAACTTATTAGAATTTTACAGACTATCCTTCCCTTTTAAGCTAGTCCTGCTAATTTCAAATATTTTGCTCTATCGGGTAGATCACTGATTAGAGTGCCTTTAATTTGTTTCTAGCAAAGATGTATAGTTAATTAAAGGTAGGATCTTCCTCACACACACCAATCAAAAGCATTTGATTACAAATTTTGAATTAAATTGGTTCCTGCCTGTTTGGCTAGAAGTAAAAATGTTTGTACCAAAATTGAACAAATGTGTTTTGTTTATAACATCAAAGAAAACATAGTTTTTCGCCTTAATTTCACTGGGATGATAATGAGAGAAAAATATGAATTTCTTCTGATATCAAATTTAAATTTTGATGAGGATCAAAATTTAAATTTTGATAGAGGATCAAAATTTAAATTTTGATGAGGATCAAAATTTACATTTTGATTGAGGTTAAGTGGGGGAACTGGGGGATGAGGTTGTTGATGGATCACCCACTTAATACTTTTATTTATTTTTATTTAGTTCTGTCTTATTTAGCCTGTGTAGATCTTATTCCGTTTTTGACAACTGCTTTCCAATGACGGCCGAGGGATCCAGGACGAATTGGGACACCCGGGGTTTTCACCCTACTCTTAGCGAAACTGACTGCGATTTCATATACAGGCGGGATTTTCTCCATGTATTGGGACCGACGTCTTAACTTTCCCCTCCGGAGGACGGGGTATTCTCATGGTTTTTGTTTTTGCCCAACTCCAATGATCCCCAGTGAGAGCTGAATTCCACATTTTAATCCATACCTCGTACCAATAATCCATAATTTAGTACCCAATTGAATCCCAGCAAGTGGTCCCCCGCTGGGCCTCGAACTGGGGACCTTCTGCATCAAGGAGAAATACCGCTAAACCATTGGCGTCCACTCTCTCATCACACAAATACTATGTATTTATTTTCCATGTTGCAATTCTGTGGCCCATACAGACAAACCCACACAGTTAAAACTGTTCTTAAAAAACATTGTTTTTAACTGTCTACAGGGGGCTTAAAACGTGCAAAGACTGTAAAAATCCATCGTGTTAAAGTCAACCAGGACTCAAACGGCAAATACGGTAAAAAGAAAAGCGTTTGTAATTCCCCAGCTGCCAGTTTTAAAATAACGTTTTTAGTGAACATTTTTACAGTGGCATTGAATTAGAGTTCCTACAATTTTGAACATATTTCCCTTACATTATTTTATTCTTAATTTTGCGCCACTGACTTGCCTATTCTTTCTTTTTCTGATTTGTCCTATGCCAATGTCCATTTACACACATCACACCCTAGCACAGAAGCCTCAACAAGACACTTGTCTTTGATAATTGTTGGAGAGAGAGATCTTGAGTACATGTATGATTCAGATTGGACTGCAGCTGTTTGTGGACACACTTAAAAAGAGAGTGATTGGGATTTGTCCAGTAGTGTCATTAAAGTCTATTCAAGACCAAGAATGGTTGTGAAGTTCTAAATGACAAAAAGCCAGTCCTGAATTATCCTGATTTTTTGATGGTCAAAATACTGTTCAATTGGCAAATGCTTTCACCACAATTCAGTTTAACTTGGGTTTGAGTTCAAGAGGCCAGTCATTAACCTACTTGTGCATGTGCACTAACTGAAAAGATTTCTCAGATCTAACCAATTGGGACGGGTTTCTAGCGAATTTTCATTTATACGTTGTTAGCTAGTGATGTGCAGAAGCTATTTGAGGGTTACCCATATTTAAGCCTCGGGTTCCACTTCACAAGGTCAAAGGTCACTTCTGGGGTCAGAACTGTTAAGGTAGGGTCACCCCAATGAGGTAAAATCAACCGAGACCCGAAGAAGGATCTCCCGAAACGCGTAACCAAAATATAGGTGCCCAAAAGTATGATAATGAGATACGAACTTCATTAACATAGTTTTGGCACCACATATTTGGTTTACGTATGTCGTATTTGAAAGTCCTATGCATATTTATGAGAAACGCGATTATTGTACGTTCGTCACACTTAGTTGTGAAAACAACAACACACACTCGATGCCACATGCTATCTCATGGACTCAAATATCTCTTTTCCTAAGCAAAATTAAAAAGGGGTCATCGGGAGACTTGGAGAATTTTTGTGCATTAGGGATGCAGAATCTTTTAGAAGAAAGTTTCTTGAATCGATTTGTTTTCGCATTCATTTATTGCAGAAAAAATCGGCCGATCCCGAATCAGACAATGGAACACTGGGGGAAATGCAACATGGTAAAATATCGCGTGACGCACAGATTTTTATATGCGATGCTTGCTCCTTCAACAGTGACGACACTGACGCGTGCCTACGCAGCAACAACCACGGACGCGCTGTGTGTGAGAGGAAAAACGGTTTTTTACGGGCTTGGGGGCTATTCCATAATAACACGCGATCTCCTCTTGGTTAATATTCCAGCTCTATGGGTCACACACCAGGGTCAGAAGCACCACAAGGGGACCATTAAAGGTAGGGTTCAGGGTCAGTTAATCTTAGGGCACCATATTTCCATCAAAGTATCAGAGCGTAATATTACACCCTGTGGGTAGTCAAGTGGTTAAGCAGACAGATATCTTGTCTTTTCCTTTGACTTCCACAGACTGTATTGATTTGCATTCATGTAATAAAGGACACTGAGTACTTCACCTTAATCAGACAAACTAAAATCATTAAAAATTAGACTTTGTTATCTGGCGTGAATGTGGGCTGACACTCTACAAGTGATTAAGTGGAAAGTACCATGGGATGAAAGGCAATTTGCCCTTTGTAACTGGCTTCATTTCTTATTGATTTCCCTAATTTGTTTCCATTTGGCCCAGCTTTCTTTCCTAAATATATATTCTCCAGTGTTTCAGATTTGACTTCTTTGATGATCGCATTGACAGCCTTTGTTGTTTTGTTATTTATGCATCTTCATCCTATTTTTTGCTCTCACCATTAAAGATCCACCATCATCTTCACCATTTCCTCTGCAGTCTTGGAGATAATAACAATATCATCAGCAAATCGTAGATGATTTAGTTTCTTCATTGATATTATTCCTGTATCCCAGTTTACTTTCTTCAATTATTTTCTTCCAGGACTGCCACAAAGAGATTTTTTGGTGTGAATATTGTTCACCCTGTGGGACACCCTTTCTGATAAGTGCCGTAACTACCAATAGATGTAGGCAAATTGCATGTGGCCGGGCATGGGGTCCTTGTTGTTCTATTCACCACCTTTGCCACTTTTTCAGAGCAAACTTTAATACTTTCATGCTTGTATGTTATTTACCCCTAACCCTGAGGGAGGGGGTTCTAGCCTAGCTCCGGAAAGGAACTGAAGGAGGTGAGGGAGAAGGAGGGGAAAAGAGAAAAAGTCGCAAATGCAGGTGGGATTTGACCCAGGGCCCTTAGGGGCCCCAGCCCCATGACCCGGGATAGCACGCTACGGCGTTGTCGATGCCTGGCCAGCTGATTCGTGCCCATATGAGTCTTGGTTTGATGACACCATCGCACTTTCTGGACTACTTTAATGCATTTTCTCAATTAACACACCAGTGAGTTTTGGGTGTAGATTTTGAGATTTTACGCTTGTGCTAGGGTGAGTGTATGGAAAAAAAGTGCTTGCATAATTATCCCTAAAACCTGATGGCGGTTTCTAGCCTATCTCCCGGAAGGAAACTGAGGATGTGAGGAACAGACAAGAGGGGAAAAAAAAAAGAGAAAAATGCGTTTGGGGGGGATTAGAACAAAGGCAATTAGGGATCACGAGGAAAAATGAACAGGTGATAGCAAGATACGGCATGGGGGTTTTTTTTTTTTTTTTGTTTTTTTTGTGTTGTGTTTATTGTCGCTGGCCCTGGCCAGCGATTTCGTGCCCAGATGAGTGTTGGTTTGATGCGTCATCTCTACTTTCTGGACTTAATGCATTTTTTTCTCAATTAACACAGTGAGTTTTGGTGAGATTAAGCTGTACTAGGGTTTAGGGTGTTAGATCATTAAAAAACCAATATTATGTTCATACTTGTTGTCATGTTCTCAGAGTAAACTTTGTAACCCATCAGGCTCATTACTTCTCCTCAAAGTTAACTTTGATATTTGTCCGGACTATTTTGGGTTATACAGCATGGGTCAGTATTTTCCCATTTATGCGACTTTCCTTAGAGCAACTCATACTGTCATGCCCAATTTGTTGATGTTTTTTCAATATACATGCATGGACATGCCCTCCACGAGTGCTTTGCTCGTGACTAACAAGTATCTCACAATGAATGTGCTTTTCACCCCTCACTGGCTTTACCCTCAGCTGCAAGCTTGGCTTGTGCATGTAACTGTTTGTACTGCATGATGGGAGGCAGTGCTGAGGGATACCCTGGGGTGAGGAATGACCTAAAATGGCGGTATGGGTATGTGCGGTGGTTAAGACCACCAGTTTGGGCCTCTTATTGCGTTATCCCGGTTCAAGTAGCTTTAGTTCTTATAACCCTCGTCTATGAGGTTAGGTCAAAAGGACTTTTTGTTGATCTTGTGTGTGATAATTATGGATCAATATTCCTCAGAAGCATGCAAATTTTTACCCTAACTCCACAACTTTTGGTTGTAGATTTGACTGTGCCATTAAACCCTAACCTCTTGGGGGTGTTATTTGGTTTGGTTCTTGGTCACAGCAAAGAGGTGTGATCACCGCACTGGGGTCCACCTTGCTGGGGTTTATATTGTGGTATTCAGATTATTATATCAAGGAATCTTGCAAGCACATTCCATGGAAGGGACCATCAAAAGGCCAGGCCTGGCAGCAGGGGGGCAGCGACAGGGGGTTTAAGTTTAAAAATTGGGGGAAGTGATGAAAATTTACAGGATTAACTCATAAGGTAAAAAAAAACCCTCAATCTATTGCTTAAAACCCTTGTTCTGAACTGTAACATTTTAGGGGGTGCTGCCCCTCGCCACTTCCCTGCTGGCAGTAGCAGTCAAGCCACTCCTGGTATGCAAGGGGTGATTATTGCAGGATTGCTGTGGAAATTGGATTATCGCAGTTCGCAACCAACTATAATTGAAGGCTAAAGTCTAGTTTCGTATAATCTGACAAAGGGATTGACAATCAAGCGGAAAGTGTACTATTGTGTTAAAGATGGCTAACCCGATCGTGGTCGGATTTTTTCATTATATTTTTTTTCCTCAATGGAAGCAAATCATCAAAAGCATCTGTTTATAAATTTTGAATAAAATTGGTCGGCTAAGCAAAAATGAATGCCAATGGCCATAGGACAGTGTGTTGTGTTAATCATGTCATCAACCACATTTGGAGACCATTTAGGAACTTTCTTGGAAGCGCCATATGTCAATTTTGATGGAGTAAAAAAAAAGGGGGGGGGGGTTGGTCATCCAATTTTGAATCGCTCTATGTCTCACTTTGAAGAAAAATTCAACAAAAAAAAAACCCTTCACAAAACCCAGATTAAGGCTGACAAAGGTCATATTGAGCTGAACACCATCATAAAAAATATTTTTTTCTGCTGATCAGTTAAAAGTGTACCATTGCCATACGAATGGTGGTACCTAGGCCTATTGTCGTGAAAACAAAGCATGGTTACGTCAATCCTGGCAAATCATAGTACAGGACCATAATCTTGATAATTATCTTTCTATTCAGATTAGGTTTCCGTTAGGGAGCTTGGCTCTTAGAAAAAAAATAATAATTAAAAAATTACTTTGATTTTAAAAACACAAAACCACAGTTTATGGATTACAAGACCTCAATTGTATCACTTTAAAGCATTATCAGTGATATTTGAAATTGCAGGAATATCGTTTGTAAAATTCTTGTTTTTTTTTGCAATGAAAATTTTATGGAAAAGGAAAGGAAACAGCAGTGTTCAAGATATGCACCTTCATTCATATGTGTTCTTGTAAGTGTCCGTACAGACAGTAATGACTAAGGGCCGTATTCTCAAACGATGTTTTAAAAAAAAACTGGGGTTAGGCCTAACACTGTGGTAGCTTAAACGCCCCTATAATAAAAAAACGCAGGTTAAATATTTAACAAGTCGTTTAGCTAACCCGGATTTCAACGCCGTTAAATATCTCCACCGAAACTGTGACTTATCTCGCTATATCCATTCGTGTGCTGGGTGAACAATGTTTATATGCCAGACAATGCCTTCCATAGTTGTAAACAACGCATGAAGCCACGGGTAAATTTCAAGAATGTCAGCGTACGCAATGAGCTTTAGAATTTGTTGAATGATGGAGACCAAAAAGCGGGCCATTTAAAAACTGTTTATGTCCTTGTGCGAACTGGCTATCATTCACTACTCTAACAGATAAACACGCGCATGGAATGAAAAATAGAAGCAAAGGAAAACTGGACGAGAAGAAATGAACGGAGACTCGGAAAAAGAAATTGTTGATAGACAATTATAAAGGAGGTTTTGTTTTTTGTGTTTATTTACTGGTCTAACCTCACGGTATCATATAGAGCTGAATTTTTTTTACTATGTATGGCATTTTGATGTAGTTTTGATTAAAATGTGATTGTGTTTTGTTTTAGTAGAAGTGTTCGCCTTATCTACTACTACTGGTATTTTCCAAGTTTAAGTTTAACAACGTTTTCGGTCTAGGTTAACGATGGTTGGCTAAAATTTAAACTATGCGTTGTGTTGATTTAAGGTTAACCATGCTTTGAGAATTGCGTTTATTTTAGGGGCGTTTAAAATGCGATAAGCAGTGATAGCGTTAAACATCGTTCGAGAATACGGGCCTAAAAGTCCAATTCTGTCCTTAGGTTGCTTTCAGACATTCGCACTCGTGGGTGTGTTAGATGAAAGTTAATTGTTACAAAAACATGTTAAAAATTGGATTTTTGATGATTGTCGTTGATTTTATGATTGAGAAAATCACTGATAGTGCCTTTAAGTTGGTTTTTGACCCAATCAGGGTCCAATTTTTTGATTTGATGTGATTGCCTTCAAATGGAAGCATATAAACCAAAACATTTTGTTACAAGTTTTGAGTTAAATGGTTTGCTAGAAGTAAAAATGGTTTTTTTGATACCAAATGGGGCCTCTAGGACAAGTGTTTATGAGATAGTGAGGTTGACCACAGTGGGAAGTTTTGACAAAGGAAAAACATTTCCCTGGCTAATATTTCAGTAAGGTACTGAGAAAAATGTGAGCTTTCTATCTGGTACAAAAAATCCTCAGTTCTGATTGAGGTTGACCACATTTGGGAATGTTTTTGATCAAAGGAAACATTTCCCTGGCCTAATATTTCAGTAAGGTACTGAGAAAAATGTGAGCTTTCTCTGGTACAAAAATCTCAGTTCTGATGGGTTTTAAAGAAGGGGATGTTGTTGTCCCAATTTGTCACCCACCTTTAAATAAGTGAGAATAAAGCTGTGTACACATAATTACAATGACTACCCTGTTATTGGATATAATATTGCAGGGCATAACAAAACAAACAAAAAGAATGGGAGAGGGGGAAGGGATCATAAAAGGCCATTTTAATTTTGAGAACTACAATTTTGAAAAGTTTGTGTGGTCAGTGGAACATGTAGTCAAAATTTATTGCAAAGATCTTCCAATTCAGGATATGATATTTGACATACTTTTAGTGAAATGTTGCCATATACCCTATTTGACGGATTGCGTTAGGAAATATTTTCGGTTTTGTATGAATTGAGTTGGCAATGTTGGTTATGTTACGTGTATGGTATGTTGTTTATTGTAATGTGTGTTATGTATGGGGACGTGTATGGGGTCTGGGACCAAAAAATTTTTTTTTTTTGGTAAATATTTGCCATAACTTTTTTCCAGATGAGCTAGAATAAGTCAAACTAGGTATTATTGTAGGGAGTTTGGGGGACTATTGTATTAAGGCCCCTTTTGTTAGTTAATCAGGTCATTTCCTTCCCAAAGGGGACCTCCTGGGTATGACAGGGGGGTGGGTGTGAAATGTAAAAAAAGGTCAAAATTTCCACAAACAAGTAAACATTTTGCCATACCTTTTTCCAGAGGAGCTAGAGTAGCAAACTTAGGTATATTGTAGGAGGGGACAAACCCTTACTAACCATGTACGTTTGCCCCAGTGGTCCTCCCCTGGGTCTGACAGGGTGTGGAAATGTCAAAAAGGTCAACCATTTCCCAAAAAAGTTCAAATATTTTTTTCTAGCTGAGTTAGATGTCTCACAGCAGCCAGCAAACTCCGCTGTGCATGGATTACACACACTCAGGTTCCACGCACTCTGCGCATTTCAAAAAACGGGCCCATGTACTCGCATTCCCAAGAAAAATCGAATGAAGTTTGTTAGATTAGAAATTTTTGTCTAAAATGGTCCCTTTTATACCCCCCGAAACCGTTATTCAACAGAAAAAAACTTTCTAACAGGTCACAATTTTTAGGTTTAAAACCTTATAATTAAACCCGAATATCAAATTTCCACAGACGCCTACTAAAGTCTGTTGAGAGACTCTTATTGAACAATTGACACTCATAACAATAGCACAGCGGGATGTTGTCGGCTGCGGTGAGTAGAGTAGCCAAAACTCAATATAATTTTAGTCTTAAACTGATAGTGTTTAGACCTATACTTTTGATAAATCCTAGCAGGTAACCAGCGGGGGGCAGGGGGGTGCCAGATGGCCCCCCCGGACAACTAAAATGGACGGAGAACGCTAAAAAAATGGGGATGAAAAGGGGAGAACGGAGGGAGAAAGAGAAGGAAAAGGGACGGAGAAGGGAAAAAAAGAGAAGAAAAGGGAAGGAGAAGGGAAAAGAGATAAGAAAGGAGGGAAGATAAGGGGAAAATAGAAGAGAAAAGGGGAGAAGAGAGTGATAAGGAAAAATAGTGGTTGTGTGGGTGCTTAATGTCGAAGGGTCCCCCCCCCCCCTCCCCACCCCCCCCGCCTTTCAGAATTTCGAACCGTCAGGAAAAAAGTATGGTCTACCGGCGAGAGAAAAGCGAGCACGGAAAAAAGGGGGAACGTCTTGAGTCTTGCCCCTCTGGAGGCTCAGGTCTGGTTACGCGCCTGCTCCTAGGCGAGCCTAACTGCCCGATATGGAGTTTTGTTGAGGGTTGGGTCTCGTCAAACAGTCCACTTAGCTTCAAGTGCACTTCCCATGCAGGCAGACTGGCTTATATGGACTTTTTTTGTCTACACCTTCTTGCGTCAAGGACGATACATAACAATGCACTTACCCTAGGAGAAAAAGTTCAAATACGTACATACCACCATTGGGCGGTTTACAGATTTTTGATATAAGTTGCAATTAGCAGGTATATGTATTAAGGAAAGTTGGGCATGTGGTATGGGAGTGACAAGAGTTTGATGGAAAGGGGGATTGTCAACCAGGACATTATGCCTGTCGTAATCCCCACATGGAACAGTAGCAAGGCCCTATGCCACTATGTAAATGTCGTCCAATTGAAAAATAACTAGTTGGCCAATAGTGGTTACTTTAAAAGTACAATGAAATGTCATTGCATATTCTCATTGATAATATATCCAAGTCTGTCATCTATGCAGTGGATACTTTTTTGTGTAGTCGCAAGAAGTGCCAAGGAACATAGGGATTACTCTGGTATGTGTGTGTGTGTTGTGGGTGGGGCCAGGTGGTCAAATAATTAACCCTTTGCATGCAGTATTGAGTTCGTAAGGGGGGGGCTTATGAATGATGAACTTGATGGACAGGATGGGTGGAGGTAGTGGGGTGAATGTTTGGGACCTCATATCATGTGACCTTGGTGACCTCATGGTGACCTTTGGCTGGTAAAAGTTACCCCTTGATATAGTGATGCTGTACAAGTTCCTTAGGGATACGATGATGTAACTTGTGGAAGGGAGGGGGAAGGGTGGGTGGAAGTGTGACACTCATGTGACCCCGTGGTGACCCTCATGTGACCTTTGGCCCCATTCACAGACTGCACGGCAGATGACACTCGCGGTCGGGATGGCATTTTTCCACACGTGAGAGTAAGGAAGGTGAATTGTTGTGATGGGGTCACCCAAAAAATCAATGAAATAAGCTGGATACATAATTATGAGTACCTGTATGGATAATTTCATTTTATGGTCCTAGACTGCGGGCAAAAAAATCACAAAGCGGAGGAGGGGGACAGGGATCATGAAAGCACTTTAGAACTTTTTGAAGAGTGAAGCAGGGCATAGGGCATTTCTGTGACACCCCTCTTTTTCATGCTACAAAGACCCCATGCTCAACTTTATTAATAAATATACCTTATAATATAAATTTGAAACTTTAGACAAGTGGGTTAAGTTAATATGGCAAAGGTTATTAATATATTCAAAATGTCTGAAGTTGAAAGCAGCTTTTGGGAAATAATTTTGACTATAATTTCCTACCAACCATGTAAACATTGTCATATGAAATAAATGGATTTGCAAAGTTGTTGCTTTGAAAAGCACAATGACATGGTTCTGTCAACAATATTTTCATTCAGTGTACGAAGTAGTCAGCAATGCATACTCCAATAGTTGACTTACACTGACTTTATGATGATTGCCTTTATCTGTTTAGGCTAATTCTCCAAACACCCCCAAACAAAAATGGACTAGTCAATTTTGATAGGGTGAAGTCCAGTTCAGTGTGTTTCTCAATACATGCTGTGCTGTGTTGATTTTGCTGCTCCCCCATGTGTAGACTGTTTCTGACTCATGTTATCAAGCAGCACAAGTCACTGTTAGAATTTTCTGTCAGCTTCTGCGTGAGAATATCTAGTAAATGATATAATTTTAGCATCCTCAAGATATCAGGACCATACTCTGGATCATATTATCTCCAAGAACTGTCTACTTGGTTTAATTAATATATGTATGCAGGTGATCTGTGACTGAGCTGAGAACTAAGCTGAGGAAGAGTATTGACCCTAGTATCACTTGTTGGAATAGCAGGAAAGTTGACACCTTACTACTGGTATTTTATACCACAAGTTGAAAGGTGAGTGCTTTGATAGTAAATTCTAACTGATAAAGGATGGTATGAACAAAGCATGGTATGAAGCTATTCTGTGTGCATCTCTGAGGTATATAAAAATTCTTGGTAGAAACCACCAAAAAGACCAAGAGGCATAGTTACATCATATCCTTGCACATACTCTGTGTATTATGACATGTGCTTTATTCTGTTAATGATACAAATATAAAGCTGCGAAGGGTATATAGTGTAATTATGCTGACCAAGAAATTGTCTTTGATTAATTTTATATATGATTTGTTTCATAAGATACACAATTTCTTGCAACCATTATGTCAGGTGTGCCACAGGGAACCATGACTGGTCCACTTTTAGCATTTTTCTATTGAGCATCCAGTATTTTACCGGTGAGATATTTCCCCGGTAAATAGTGTACGATAGTGGAGAGAGGGCAATTTCTACTGGAGCGAGCATTTGGGGAAAATAGCCGACTTCAGTGACCGAAGTGAAATTTGTCGGGTAGAGATCATTCACGGATCATTATTGCAATACATTGTGGATTGACCCCGTTCCCGGGAATGATAGCACAGTTCTGTAATATTAAGTTGTTCATTCACGCTATTTCGCCCAAAATCTGATGTCGTTAGAGAGATGCTACTTACTTCAGCACCAAGCTATAGAACAACACGAGCCCGGCGTATTTTAATGACACTTGCAGTCGTTTTGCTGCTCCATACATCAACCTGTGTGTTGTTCATTTAAATTAAGCCCCGCCGTTGACTTCAGTGAAACAGCCAATTCCTGATGGTTCTGACTGCATGCGCACTGCATGCGCACCGGGGTCTTTTTCTATTGAGGTTATCGGTATGGTTCTTGGGTTAAAAATCCTTCCAAAACAAGGATGGTTGCCAGAGAGAATTTCCCCGGGAAAAACGTGCAAGCACATACCAGAGAAGGTCATTTTCTATTAACCAGTTTTTAAATCCTTTACCCGGTTTGATCCGGAAAATATTGCTCAATAGAAAAACGTCCTTTTGATCCAACTTTTTATTAATCTGCCTTCAACATTATACCTCCATAAAACCATCCTTTTTTTCAATTCTGTCCAGATCGATTCTCCTATCCAGGGATTCTGTGGCCTGTGGGCTAAAGACCCCAAAAACCAATCAAAGACACGGGGCACACATGCAATTTTATTTGATTTTTTCTGTATGTGTTTTTGGGCTTGTTGTGAACCAAATGGTTGGTGGCCAGAAGATTTTGGCATGCCGGATGCCATGTTGAAAAATTCCTGGACTTGACACCATAGTCCGGTCTCTACCTCTGGCAGTGATGTCATTTACGCTGTGTCAAGAAATGACCTTGTCTTTGTGCGCATGCGTAAAATCACCTTCGCTTCAAGTCAGCAAGAGGCGATTACTCTGCGACAACCATCAATTCTCGTGCTGACGTCACTGCATGGAGAGACAGGCACTATACAAACACAGATGTCGGATGTGAAATGTTAGAGAATGCTGCCATAACACTTTGGCCAATTCATTCTTACATCCACAAGCAAATGCTGCCCATTGAAAATTGGCCACAGGGAACCATGACTGGTCTCACTTTAGGCATTTTTCTATTGAGCATTCATTGTTTACCGCGGTGAGAATATTTCCTTCCTTCCCCGGTAAATAGTGTATACGATAGGGAGAGAGGCAAATTTCTACTGGAGCGAGCATTTGGGAAAAACGGCCAACTTCAGGTTCCCGAAAGTGAAATTTTGTTCGGTAGCGATCATTCACGGATCAATATTGCAATGCATGTGGTGGATCTGACACCATTCCCAGAATGATAGCACGTTCTGTAATATTAAGATTGTTCCTTCACGATATTTCGCCCAAAAATCTGATGTTCAGTTAAGCGAGAATGGCTTAGTTACTTCAGCACCAAGCTATATAGAACACAACGAGCACACGGCTTTTTTTAATGACACTTTGCAGTTCGTTTTGCTACTCCAAAATCAACCGGTGTGTTGTTGATCTAAATCGTAAGCCCCGCCGTTGCTTCAGTGACCATCCAATTTCTGGTTTCTCTACTGCCTGCGCACTGAAATGCCGGAGCGGGGGTCCCCTTTTTCAATTGACGTGATCCGGTATGTTCTCGGTAAAATCCTTCCAAAACAAGGATGGGTTTGCCAGAGATAATTTCCCCGGATCCACACAGTAGCAAATACCAGAGAGGGTCATTTTCTATTAACCAGTTTTATCCTTACCCGTTATATCCGGAAAATATTGCTCAGAAAAACGCCTTTTGATTCCCACTTTTTTTATCTGGCCTTCAACATTATACCTCTCCATTAAAAAACATCCCTTTTCAGATTCTGTCCAATTATTCTCCTAGCACAGGGATTTCTGTGCCGGTTGGGGCTTAAAGAGCACCAAACACTAAATCAAGGCACAGGCCAAATGCATTTTTATTTGATTTTTTCTGTATGTTTTGGGGCTTGTTTGTGAGCCAAATGGGTGGTGGCCAGATTTGCATGCAGGCTGCCAGTTGAAAAATTCCTGTGACTTGACACTATAGTCCGTGTCCTCTACCTCTGTGCATGATGTCCATAACATTTACCCTGTGTCAAGAAATGCCGTCTTTGTGGTGTCAACGCCTAAAATAAATCCAACCTTTGCTTCAAGTCAGCGCGAGCGATTTACTCTTGCGACCAACAATTCTCGTGCCTTACCCTCACGGCATGGTAGAGACATGGGACTATAGCACCAACACAATTTCAGTATGTGGAAATGTTAGAGTAATCTGACCTATAACCTTTGGCCAATTAAATTTTAAAATCCAAAAGCAAAATGCTGCCCATTGAAAATTGGCAAAAGAAATCCATCTTAACCATCTCAATTTAAATTTGTAACCATCGTTTTGGACTGCCTTTCTAACGCTATCACAGAGTCCTATCTCAAGTACACTCACTAGACATCCAAAGTGCAGGAAGCTCAAAGTGTATAAAGGTGGTGGTATGGTAGTGCTGGGGCCCATACACCCTAATTTTCATACTGATTTTTCAATTACGACTCCATTTTATCCTATTTCAGTTCCGGAGAGTCCCCTTTTCTGAGAATATGTTGTCTTGAACCAATTTTTCTTAAAGGGGATGGCCCGATTTAAGGATATTAAGTTTTCATCTTGATAGTATGACCTTCACTCCAAAAACCATCTGTAAAGTTTCGCGTGATATTTCAACCCCGTTTTGATGCGAGAGCATAAAAACGTGATTTTGTAAGCCCATATAGTATGTGAAAATTAATTGTCGACAAGGTCCACATTTTCGCTCATAACTTCCAATAATCAAACATCCTTTGGCTCTAAGATTTCACAGGGTAAAGAGAACAATGGTACATGTAGTCTTCTTCTGATACCAAAAGTTGACCACTTCGGTAAAATCTGGGGCTTTCTGGGGACAGGCGATAGCGCTCGGGCCATGGCACCTTTAAAAATACCTCAAAATTGATCATAATCAAGGCTCAAAACCTTGTTCAGAAAGAAACTACTTAATTCATTTCCAAAGACCCATATTGTATACCCTTATTTTATATCCCTAAATTAGTTTCCGTAACCCCCAATTTTGAAAATCTGGGTGGCACACACACCTTACCAAAAATTATGCTTGAGAACCCTCCCCCTAGGATCCCTGGGTGGGTGGGATACACGCCATTCAAAGCTGGAATATAAAAACAGGTTAAGGTGCAATGTGAGATTTTGAGGCACCCAAATATTTTACATCATACTAGTAATTTCATATAGAGTATACACTCACTAGATTTCTTCCTTAACCGTGAATTTTGGTACAGAAATGTCTTAAAAGAGATAAAAAAGGTGAGTTTGATTTGCTTATATTTCAATATAAAACATTAGGCTGAATTGGTATTTTGCTCCTATACGCAATTAAAAATTTCAGTCACAATTTTTATACCAAAGGAACATTTCTACAGCTTATCCTTGCAGAATGGGATAATTTTTTGATGGAAAGCTTTACATCAGGGAAAAATCAATTACTTTGATTTTTTAGGGACACCTGATATGTGAAATCATCTCGTTGCACCTTCAAATGCAAGGCATCAAGATTCTCTATGATATGGGAAACTATAGAAGCAGAACCTGAGCATATACCAGACTCCTTGAAAAACTTGAATGGGGATACAAACCAAAAAAAACAACAGATGCTTTGCATACTGTACACGTTGATGAAGAATGAACTTGTGGACATCTCACTACTTATAAAAAATAAAATAATTCTTCACTGAAGCTTGCAATTGTAATGCTTGTAAAATAAAGTACATCCAATCTCATTTGCCCAATGTATAAACCACATAAACCATTGTAAATTTTTTTGCCTAACACTGTCTTCTGCATACATGTGGCAAAAACTGTTTGGGTATGAAGGAAATACACAGGTTCCAGTGTGGTTTGATTTCAAAGGACAACTTGCTTTTGTCAGAGTTCCAATTTCCAATGCTGAAAGGGCTAATAAAATAAGCATAAAAGTATTTGGCTACTCTAGGTCACTAAAAGGTTACTTTATTTTGTCCTCAAATGCCCCCAAGTATTAGACAATATTATGGTAATGAATGAAAGTATTGCTGGGAAAGTATTTTGCACAATGCATGGACAAGTTTGTTCCAAGAAGAATTTGTCTTCAATAGTGCACAAAATGATTGCACTAGCGTTTCTCCTCCATTTAGTCCGCAATGACAACCCCATCCCCTGGTCCTCACTGCTCATTGCCAAGGGGATATCATGTGTGAGCATGGGGTTTCAAAAAGTAACCCTAAACAAGTAATATGATCAGTCTAAAAAGTACCACTAACAAGTATGGCAAGTGTAACATTCCTACTTTAACAGTATTGGCAATATTTGGACCCCCTCTAAAAACATGGTACTTTGGTACAATTTACTCTATAGGAAATTTGTTCTGCGTAGGTTGTAATGAATAGCTTCCTAGTATTTTACATCCCAATGAGTGGCATTCATACAGAACACTCAGGTTCCCAATCAAAGCCCCCAATCACACATAAGCTCCATTACCAGGTTCAGCATAAGTATACCCTTTTTTCAGATTTTTTTAGTGTTTTTGCTACCCTTTTCAACCGTACATATGTAATCGTGCACAGCTTGAAAAAAGGCCCTTTTTACATGTTTACTTTGGGTGTGCACGATATCCCCTTGTCAGTGGACAGTGACCCCCCCTCTGGTCATCCTGTACTCGATCAAAATTTGGATTTTTTTTTTTGTATCAGAAGAAGTACAATTTAAACAGAAATGTTTCCTTTGAAGATGTTGTGATACAAACCTCCTCCAATTTGGTCAACCACATTGTCACCCACTGTCCTTTGGGCTCCAGTTTAATACATTTTTTGCTTCTTCTCTGCTTGCCTTACCAATTGGCTGGAACAATTTACACAACAATTGGAATCGGATTTTTTTTGGTGATACACTTCTATCAATATGGAGGGAGAAAACATCACGATGAAATTGGACGCTGTTGGGTTCACTGCCTTTAAGACTAAGAAGATCGAGAAATGTCTTCTTCTAATTAAGGTGGGTTGTTCTGATTTATGTGTGTAGTGTTCTCCACTTCATATGAGAGCCTGGCACCTGCATTACACTTACCATCAAGTATCGTGGAAAACGAACTTGTGGTTTTGATCATAGAAAAGAGAGTCCTGTGTTATGGCAATTATTGTTTTATGTTGTTTTTTTGTAGTACACTAGTAATTCACATCTTTATCAACTCTTTTGATCATATTTTTTTAACTAATAACACATATTAGGCAATGTTCACACACTCAGGAAAATGAAGCATGACTGATGTCACAACCTTTAGTTTTTGGACCCCTTAAAACAGGAATAACCCCTAAGACAATATGCAGACATGCCCACTCTATGTTTCCAGGGGGGGGGGGGTGGGGGTTAATCCTTTTCCTGTACCAATTGTTCCATGCATAGCATGCCTATTGGGATATCACAAGCACACCTCCTCTTTACATTTGACCATGCAATAACAGCTCTATGCGAGAGAGCATGTGGATGCAGCGCGGTGCCTGATTTTCTTGTTGATGGCGGAATCTACGAGTGGTTCATTTTTAAAGTATACGTGGTTATCAGAGAATGAGTAAGAAGGACTTCTCAGGGGAGATGGAATTGTATTGTATGAAGATGCACAAGATAAAAAATTACATGATGGTTATGTAAGAACAAGAATAGTTTATTTCATATTGTTAAAGCAATTGTTGATTTGGCTTCAATGCGGATCAATGACTCTTTCAGATGGATATTAATTTTAAGTAAAATGAATTTGCTGAACAATACTAATTTTATGGAGTGACGTTGGGGGGTTCTCAATTCTTATTACAGGCGTGACATTCTACTCTTTAAGAGACACAGAGGACATTTCAGTAATTTGCACTTTTCTTTGGAACCTGATTTTGCGCATATTTATATGCATATTTAGAATGCTAATTTTTTTGAACCAATCCATAATGCATTGGCAATGTGCTTATAACTGTACTAAAATTCAGTACTAATGATAAGTTTTCCAAAAGTAATGACCAACCAAAATTTTTAATGATCATGCAAAAAATTCCCTAAGTACTACCTTTGATGCTATGGAGCATAAAAGTCAGTGTTTCTATTATTTGTTAGATTTGGATTTGTTGGATCACATGACCCTGATTGAGGTGGGAAATTTTCCAAAACTGGTGCTTGGTGGATTGACTCAATCCCTCTTTTTGTTCTGGACCAAACAGACTTATGTTACAAACTCTTTTTTTTGGCAAAAATCCAGGGGGGGGGGGGAGTCGGGGCCTCGAAGCCGCTATGTAACCACTGCCTGCAGAATGCCATTATGATTTTAATAGTTTCATGAAAATATTGTCAGGGTGTAATGTTTATTGTATAAACAAGTGAGTATATGCATGATATAATGGGAGACAACATTAAAGGCACCATCAATGATTTGCCAGATCAGAAATCAGAACTCATCAAAATTGGATTTTTGCATGTCTGTACAAGCATAACTATCCTAACATACCCTGCGCAAGTGATAAAACTGAAAGCAACATATTAAAGACAAAATGGATATTGTAGTCATTACTGTCCTACGAACACTACTTCAAATCGTCCATCATTAAACGCGTTGTTTTCTTTTTTTTGTCCATTTTTCATTTCATAAAAATATAAAGTTTGTTTGAATTCTATTCTAAGATATAGACTCACCTTTCACTTTTAGACTACCCGTATCTCCTATCCTGCAATTTCGAATATTTGACTTTGATAGTGTCTTTGATAGGCTACAAACAAAAGGATTGCTTTGTGTGTTAAATGTTAAAAAGGGTATGGAAGAAAATTTATGGTGTTGCTTAATGACCATTGTTTTTTTTTATCTATCTGTAAAGGAATAGATAGGAATCTCAGTAACACAAAACAATAGATAGCGGATTAAACATGCTGTCAGAAGCATGCCACAATTCTACAGCAAAATGAACAGAAGAGTTTTTTAAAGATGTTAAACTTAAAGGGGAATGGCCTGATTTACGGGTAAAAATTTTCATCTTTATAGATTGGTCTTCACCCAAAACCCCATCTGTAAAGTTTGCGCTGATATTTCACTCCGTTTTGATGCGAGAGCTAAAACGATAATTGTGTAAGCCCATAGAGCTAGAGTACTGTAGTAAAATTATATTGGGGGGACCAAAAGTGGACACATTTTCGCTCATAAGTTTCCCAAACCAAACATACTTTGGCTCTAAGATTTCAAGGGAAATGAGAAAAAAAGAGTAGCTTCTTCTGATACCAAAATGTTGCCTACTTCCGGTAAAATCTGGGGCTCTGGGGTTGAGGCTATAGCGATCGGGCCATGGACCTTGAAAGAAATAGCAAAATTCAGCTGATAACCTGTGGAAAACACCAGGTTAGGCACCTCCTAAAAATTGCCATGGTTAAATGTCAATAAAATTATGCCAAATTGGCCAACGTTTATACAGCTATAAAAAAGCATCCAGTCTCTAACTGATGTGTAAGATAAATTTGCCAGCAATCATCCTAAATCTATTGACATGCATTGTCTGAATTTTTCTGTGTATATTAGTGGAAACAGCGGCTTTGGTCTTGTTGAGAGATTTCTAGATACCAGTTGGGATCGGAACATACAGGCACAAGTGTGAAGTGAAATGACAAAATACCAAGTCATGTTGTGATAAATGCGCTGGGATGTTGACCTAGGTTTAGGCATGTTAAATTCCGAAGTTCAATGCGATATTGATAAATGCCAGGTGCATGGTTCTAATTCTACTCGGACTAGTGCACTTTCACTTCCCACCCTTTGTTTAGGATTTAGATGATTTAACTTCAAATGTCAAAGTTATTTTCAGAAAGTAAAAACAAACCCCTAGGTAGCAGGTTTTTCTTTTGACTTCATTTTAAAACTGACTTTTAAAGGCTATTAGTAGTTAAGGTGGCATTAAGTTTGATCGTGTTGAGAGATACACAATTTCTCAAAAATAAAGGCAAAGTTTCATTTTTTTCTGCCAATACTGAACTTTGAAATACTATTTCCCATTGTTGTAGAATTAGGGATTCAACCATACTGCATAGTGGTTATCAGGAATTAACAATGATGCGCCCATGTGTCCACACATTTTTATCTCACGAGGGCGGCTTTAGCCTCCCAAGCATGATCAGACAATGGCGCCCAAGCTTCCAATATAGAAACTCACCCAAACGAGTCCAAATAGATAACAGCAGTACAGACACAAACCACATACTGATTTAGGCGCTTTGATGTGGGTCGGTAATGAGTGTTCCTATGACCCATATACGACCTCGTCCTCATCCATGCATAAAAATTCTGAAATAACCCTTATTAAGTGGAGTTCTTCAGCTCCCATGGTTTGCAATAAGAAAATATTTCTTGACAACATAAAAATTGCAGAATTTTTCGTAAAGATTTTGCTTTTATGTGTTAAACCAATGGCCAGTGGCATACCGACCCGGGGGGGGGGGGGGGGGGGGGCAAGTTGCCCCCTCTGGATCGAAAAAGTGGGACGATATGGACCAAAATATGCATTTTCATCCATCTTCTTCGGGGAAAAATTTCGACAAATTTCAGCCTAAATTTGGGCAAAATTAGAGTAAATTCAGCAATTTTCTCGCATTACGCACGCATTTCATCAAGTTCAGACTTAATTGGAGCAAATCTTCGGGACGACTTACGAATTTGGCCCCTGGCGGGACGACTTGGAAATTTTGCCCCCTCTGGATCAACTGCCTCAGTACGCCAATGCCAATGGCGATGTCTGAACTTGGGATTTCTTGGCCGCCACTGCCTGGGCATGATAAAAATATGTGAACACACTGGGTGCAGAATTATTAATTCCAGATGAACCACTTTACATCATGGTTGAATCTTTTTAACAACACCATGATAGATAAGATCAGCATATTTTTGTACAACACTATAAAGCATAAAAAAGACACATCACTTGAAATTTCTCAAAAAGGGTCATTTAGGTCATTTGTACAGCTAAAATTACACACAAATTCAATACCCATTACTCATACAGCAAGTCAGCAAAAAATCTGATTTGTTGGAATTTCATACTACAGATAACTTTGTCATTGATTGCATAAATAGAACAGTGATTTGCTTTTTTTTCCTTAATCAGAACATTTTTAAAAAAATCATCAAAAATCAGATTTTTGTTTGTCTGTATAAACAAATATATCCAACATACCCTATAAAGTGATGACCAAAAACCATCTAATATGGACAAAATTGGATATTTTAGTCATTACTGTTCGTACGGACAATTAACGTAATTGAATGGAGATTCATATCTTCAACAATATTTTCTTTGTTTCTGTCAATTTTTCAGTTGGGGGAAAAATAACTTATGAAAATTGACTGCCTTTACTTCCAAGCTATTCCTGCAGATTTCAAATATTTTGACTCTTTTGAGTGAATCACGGATAGTCTTTAATCTCACTTTTTCAATTGAATTTTATTTAATTCTAGTATATTGATGCATACTGATTCTGCTAAATTTGCATCTTTTCAAATGCAATTTTTTTCAAACTTTTCATATTTTGATTCAACATGCATTATTTGTAAGGCACTTGAGGAAATGGTTGAAAACAGACTTTGTCAGAGACACATAAGCCCACCTGTTATTTAGTGTATTGAGGTATTTATAAACTCACTGTGCTGCGATCATTCCTGTGTTGTAACTAATGAATCAGCAGTGTATTATTTGCAGAAAAGATATACTATTGAAAGAAGGCCAAAAGTTCATAGTCATTTGTAATTAATGGTTTGGTGCTTTTGTATTTGTAGCTTGTGTTGACTAGACACTGGAACACATTACCGGTGCTTTACTATATAGCCTCCTTACAAAGAAACCTGACTTTTGTAGTTTTGTTATTCCTTTTTTTCTCTGTAATGATAAAAAAGGATTTTATTACCCTTATGTTTTATTATCCTTTATGGATATTTTAATTAATAATTTTCATTAAACTGATTTTTAACAATTTTAAATAGCCTCTTAGTCCAAACCCAGAAAGATTAAGAATATGTTGTCAAAAAATTTGCAAATATCATCCATTTATTAATTTTTTCTTAGAATTTTAAAATTTTAAGTTATATCTATTGTTATGCAATAAGTCATTTCATTGTGAGATTAAAGGGGGATGGCCCGATTTAAGGATATGAAGTTTTCATCTTGATAGATTGACCTTCACTCCAAAACCCCATCTGTAAAGTTTCGCGCCGATATTTCAATCCGTTTTGATGCGAGAGCTTAAAACATGATTTTGTAAGCCCACTATGTAAAATTAATATTGGTCGACCAAAATGGGGCACATTTCCGCTCATAACTTCCAAACTAAACATCCTTTGGCTCTAAGATTTCACAGGGTAAATGAGAAAAATAGTAGCTTTCTCCTGATACCAAAATGTTGATCACTTCCGGGAAAATCTGGGGCTTCTGGGGACGAGGCTATTAGCGATCAGGCCATGGACCTTTAACTTTGTGTACAAAGTCACTTCTGGCAGACAAATCTAAAACCATGTACCAACTTGCCTATTGCAAATTCCATGAAAATTGAGGGTCCTTTGATAGGATAGTTCCTACTCTCCTGCATTCAATAATTAATGTAGGATCAACAACTATTTTATTTCATATTGCTTCATCATTGAGTGAGTCACTATACAGTATACATACACATGGGGTAAACAGATAATAGACCAAACCCTACTGGTAAATGTTTCTGTATGTGTTAGGCAAAGGTTATTGTAGCCTGTTCAGGTGAAACATTACCCTATTCTGTTATCACCTATATTTTTTTTTTTTTTTTTTTTATAGATTGACCTTCACTCCAAAACCCCATCTATAAAGTTTCGCGCCGATATTTCAATCCGTTTTGATGCGAGAGCTTAAAACGTGATTTTGTAAGCCCACTGTGTAAAATTAATATTGGTCGACCAAAATGGGGCACATTTCCGCTCATAACTTCCAAACTAAACATCCTTTGGCTCTAAGATTTCACAGGGTAACTTGAGAAAAATAGTAGCTTTCTCCTGATACCAAAATGTTGACCACTTCCGGGAAAATCTGGGGCTTCTGGGGACGAGGCTATTAGCAGGGCTAGAAAAAATGTAAATTTCCCGGGAAGCAGAATACGATTTCTCGCCGGACAGCTTCCAACATAAATGATATCCTTCACCTCCAAATTGATTCCTAAAGGGTCCGGGGGATGGGCGTTTAGAAAACCAGCTTTTCACGCGCAGTTTTCGGCAATTGTTTTTTCTCGCACTGATAAATTGGTATTTCCCCCGCCAAAAAAGCGCTGAAAATACACCGAATCCACATAATTACGCACCTAAACTAAAGGTCCTGGTAGACAACCATATCCAAGTTACAGAAGTGTAAATCAATTAATCAATCAATCACAAAAAAGGGTCGCCTTACCTATAATTCCCTTCCAGACCTTCTTTAAAATGATGCGTAAATGAATATAAATATTCCCCAAGTGTGTCAATCATAATTGCATTGCCTGATCGACACGTTGCCTCGCCAATCGTATATAGCGCTTTTGTGTTCTTTTCTGGTTCAGTATTTACAATAAAGCAATTACCTCGCCCCCATGTGTTAAAGTCTGACTCAGAGATTTCGAAATATTATAATAATGAAAAATAGTCAACTAAAACTAAAGATAGTAACCTAAAATGCACAATTCCGAAATTTGAGATGAATCGGATTTTTCGTTTTGATGCAGTAAACATTTATGTGTAGTATTACGTCCCATAGGATACTGTGTATAACAAAAATTCCGGATCCGGAATTTTATAACAAAGTTGTGATTTTCTATATGAAGGATTTCGATTTAAGCTTAGCAATTTCACACAGTGATTAGTATATGGACAAGCATTATGTACATGCAAAAAACACGATTTTTTTGGAAATTGAGGGCGCCCTCCTCAGGAAATCTCTGAGTCGGCCTTTAAATGGATCAAACCAAACAACTAAGTGAACATAGCTTATGTTAATTGCAAGTAAACAAAAATAAACAATGGTAATTAAGTCAGAATTATTTTAAAAAAATCATTTCAGAGATGACTAACATAGATTTGAAATCTAAATAAATCGTCATGTGTTTTTATTGCTGAAATACGTCATTTTAGCTTGAAAAAACTGTACAAAATGGCCGACGGCAAAACCCGACGGCATGGTCCACGTGCGTGATATTCGACACAAAACAAATAATTTAGAACTCAGTTTAGAATCTTAACCGGTATTGCAAATTTGTGATCAGAAATTACATGTGGATGACGTGATTACCTGTGGTCATGAGCTTAAAAGTCATGAAAGATCAGTATAGTTGAAAGCTTAGACTGGCTTGGGGAATTTCCCGGACCGGGAATAATCAGTGTTTTTCCCGCGGTACAGCAGTTCAGACCAGCCGGCTGGCTGTAGCCTGTACAGAGCTCAGCCGGCCGCCAGATAACTAAAAGAAATTGGCGCATGCGCAAATTTTTAACTTCCACATGCATGGTATCCAAAGCTTTGATAAGTGTGACAGTGAGGGAGGTACGTTGAACTATGAGCGAGCCTCGCAATCATTGAGTTTCGGAACAAAGTAAACAATAAACATGACAGACGGACGAGACGAGCGACCATGACATGATACGGCACGTGGTGAAAAAATAGGCAAGCGAAACATTTGTCTCATTATCATCATGGTTTTTTATCATTGTTTTTAATCTTCTGTGATCACATTTACACACACACACAACATTCAGCTTGACATTCTCCATACTGTAAAATTGTAAAAAATGGAGCACCAAATCGCGTCATTATGTGTCATTTTTCACAAGCTTCCATTATGGGGGGGGCACATCCCCACTCAGACACCCCCTGGCGCGTGACGCGCCGCCGCGGCGCTGCAGCCGTCTATCGCGGGGAAAAAATAGCCACTCTCAATTATTGGTACCTGGGAATAAACATTTTTTCCAGCCGCTCCAGGCGGTTGTGCCAACATACACTCTAGTAATTTATAGTATATTTATGTAGGGGTGCTTTATGGACTTGGTCTTCTCCAGTGTTACCTCAGTGTAATAGACCGTCAGCCCAGAAGTTTTGGTTGACGAACGAGATAACAATAGCTGAATACGGGGAAAATTCAGAGAAAAATAGAACTTTTGAAAATATGAAAGTATGCGGAGACCCGTTGTTGCGTGAGCCCCAGGAGAGGGTAACGGACTATGGGGGTCACAATAGTTGAAATGCTTAAATCTAATGAAATATAGCTCAAATTATTTCTTGGTTCAGGAGTAAAAAAGTCAAGGGGTACATGTGGTGTGGGGCTCCTTGCCAAGATAATTTGGAAAATAGGCTAAAGGTCATTGTTTATTCAAGAAAGGTCAACAATTGTAATACCAAGAGTCTTGTAAAAAACTATTTAAATAAAACATATTTAATGATATGATTCAAAATATGATTTTTTGTCCATAGGGTTGGTTCCTTTAATAGGGGGTATAATGTTCCCGTCTCCATAGAGTCCTACAGGGAATTTTGTAACCTCCATTAGAAACAAACAAGGAGATGCCGGAAGTGCACAGCATTTCATATTTGGATTCAGTATCCCCCATTAAAACATTTAAACAAATATTTTTACAAAACCAAATCTGGTATTGCAAAGGGTGACCTTCTTGAATAAACAACTGACCTTTAGTATTTCCCCAAAATCTTGGAAAGGAAGCACCACACGCGTGGACCCAATTGACCTTTTGATCGCTACTAAGGAATAATTGAGCCTCTATTATATTTAGATTTTAGGAGTTCAAACATTTGACCCCATAGTAAATTTAACCCTCTCCTGGGGTAACACGCAAACAGGGTCCCGGCAGGATTTATATTGGCAAAAAGTATATTTTTTCTGAATTTTTCCGGGGTTAGATTGGGTATCTCGTTGTTAACCAAATACCTTCTGGGGATGCTCTATATTATCAAAAGGTCAGTGTTGTCCTGTTTATGAACCACACTTTAGCCACCCTGCATGAATGCTGTTCCCTGACATGGTCTTAATGTGATTAGTAGAACAAACAGGCCTGGCACATCAGGCTTCTGATACCTGTACTGGTTTCAATCAAAGCTAAAGCTAAGTGAGAAGTCTTCTTATCACGTAAATGGGATATTAATTCCAGAGCACTGTCCACTCTTTCATACTGGGATGACACATGTGAATGAGGTTAATATCTAGCAGATTTAAGGCAGCAATGAAAGTAAAGCTTAGTAGGGTTATAACTTGCAACTTTAGAATTAAATACACCTTGCAAAGTATTGAAATACTAATTCAGCTGATGCAAATGTTCTTAATTAATCAACTAATCCAACCATTGTTTTATATGTTTTCGGGGTTCAGTCAGTTCTTAATGCCATTAGTCAATTTAGAATTTAGAAACAGAAAACAGTAGAATAAAAGCATTTTCCATCATTATCACCACCATACAATTTTTCACAAAGCAAGAATTATCTTTCTTTGTATTAAATCCTTATGTGCCAATTAGAAGTAGTGCCAAACCTTACTCTGGGGTGTTATGATTTTAACAATGTCATTTCACTAACTGACATCAGTATTAAATATCTCAGGGTTGAAATTTACTCTTTTTTCAGAAGAGGAGCGAATTGTGGAATCACGAGCCCCAATCTGTTAAATTCAAGGGAATTCAATCAAAAATAATTGCAACCCTTGGAAAAAATGTGAAACATGGGAACTAATCTGGCAATTAATTTGTACTTAGTTCCTTGAGGAATGAATAAATTCATGCAGAAGCTGGACACTGTCGTGTTAAATTTTGATGAGACAAAATTCTGAAATATACATTGTAGGTCAATGAAGGTCTGGCCTTGGCATGTCAAATTCACCTACATAAACTGACCATAACAAAACAAATCTTATTTACTAATGGACAGAATGTTTAAAACCATGTTATATGGCATAAATTCATATGGCATTTAGCTACATTGTTCCAAGCGTGCTTTCATGCATCATATTTTAGACAAGACCAGGTTTAGTTGCCTTATGTACAGAATTATAGTTAAATATCTTTAAAACAAAAGTGAGAATAATATGGCAACAACAAATTAGCTATTTTCTTCATATTTGAACAAATGCAATTTAAATACTGAAAAAAGAATGATGCCTTTCATAGAGCATTTTTGTTGTTAAAATATTGGCAAATCAGTCATTATGCCTTTCCTAATTTACTGTGATGAATTGTGTACAGAAAATGCAAATTATAATATTAAGCCCACACAGTAGTAAAACCACACTCTGACACACACAGGTGTGGTTAATGATTCATGTAATTTCATTAAATGATCTTCCAGTTCATATTTGAACACTTGATCTAATTTTTACAATATTCATATGATTAAAAGAGCAGCATTTGATTAAAGGCACTATCAGAGATCCACCCGAAATAGTCAAAATATTTGAAATTTGCAGGAATAGCTTAAAAAGGTAGGATAAGTCTTTAGAATTCTCATGAGTTATTTTTCCAATTGAAAAACTGATAGAAAAGGAAGAAAGCAGCATATTAAAAAATATGAATCTCCATTCAATTACGTGCTGTAGTGAGTGTTTGTATGGACAGTAATTAAAATATCCGATTTGTCGTTATTAGGCTGCTTTTGGTTATATCACTTGTAGGGTATGTTAGTATACTTATACTTATTAGATTACAGACATGCAAAAATCTGATTTTTGATGATTTTTTCGATTTTCCAATTTAGCAAATCACTGATAGTGCCTTTAAGGTGAATGCTTGAACTACATAAGTTGGCAAGTATAGCTAAGCAAGTCCAAAGGGCAAGTGTTAATTGTATCTCAACTGCTGAACCAAATTGCTAGAACTCATTAAATATTGAATTAGTACTGTTTACATTCTTCTTGTGATTAATATGTGTTATATACAATCAAAGACATTGACCAAAGCCTGGGATTAGATAGTTTGGAGCTGTATCTTCTCAAATTTGGAGAATAACAGTATTTTTAGACCTGGTTGTATATAGATGTATAATGCTAAATGGTTCTCTTGTGTGATATGAGGCCAGAGATATGAGAGGGTTTTATTCACATTCGTAATAAGATAATCTTAACCTAATTTTCCAATCTTGATTTAATAAGACAGATGACTGCTACTCAATAAAATAAACGTGTATAAATCTATTGAACACTTAAAACAAGCACAACATTTTATAGCCCACACAATCACATAATGACAAATAGGGTTGCAAAGGGGTGGAAAGTTTCCGGGAATTTTGGAAACTTTCCCGGAAACTTTCCGGGAATTTTGAAGGGCCCAGGAATATTGGGAATTTTCGGGAATTTTCAATTTTGGCATTTATTAAGTTAAAACATTTTAAAAACATTTCTCCTTGTTTGTAGGCCTTCCTTTCAATTATGTACTGTTTTGTGCTAAATAAGAATATGACATACTGCTACAGGCCAATTATTAAAGGTATCGAGTCAGGGCACTCGATAAAAATCTAGCCAAAATTGTCGGGTCAACTGCGCATTCCCAAGTTCACTACCTCAGAATTATTTTAAAAAAATCATTTCAGAGATGACTAACATAGATTTGAAATCTAAATAAATCGTCATGTGTTTTTATTGCTGAAATACGTCATTTTAGCTTGAAAAAACTGTACAAAATGGCCGACGGCAAAACCCGACGGCATGGTCCACGTGCGTGATATTCGACACAAAACAAATAATTTAGAACTCAGTTTAGAATCTTAACCGGTATTGCAAATTTGTGATCAGAAATTACATGTGGATGACGTGATTACCTGTGGTCATGAGCTTAAAAGTCATGAAAGATCAGTATAGTTGAAAGCTTAGACTGGCTTGGGGAATTTCCCGGACCGGGAATAATCAGTGTTTTTCCCGCGGTACAGCAGTTCAGACCAGCCGGCTGGCTGTAGCCTGTACAGAGCTCAGCCGGCCGCCAGATAACTAAAAGAAATTGGAACCCAACGCGACATTTCTGGAATTTATTTTTGGAACTTCATTTTGGATAAAAAATTAAATGACTCGTACTTCAATTTTTTTATTATCCTTTTCTTGTTATTTTCTTTTCTTTCTCATTTCCCCTCCTCATTTCCCGCGAGGATGCAAGATTTCCCGGGAAGGAGCTTCCCAAATTCCCCACTTTTTCCCGCCATGGCTATTAGCGATCAGGCCATGGACCTTTAACTTTGTGTACAAAGTCACTTCTGGCAGACAAATCTAAAACCATGTACCAACTTGCCTATTGCAAATTCCATGAAAATTGAGGGTCCTTTGATAGGATAGTTCCTTCTCTCCTGCATTCAATAATTAATGTAGGATCAACAACTATTTTATTTCATATTGCTTCATCATTGAGTGAGTCACTATACATACACATGGGGTAAACAGATAATAGACCAAACCCTACTGGTAAATGTTTCTGTATGTGTTAGGCAAAGGTTATTGTAGCCTGTTCAGGTGAAACATTACCCTATTCTGTTATCACCTATATTCTACACATTTTGTCCAAGAAGATGCTCCAGGTTGTGCCAAAATACACTCTAGCTACTATAGTATATTTACTGTAGGGTTGCTTTATGACCTTCTTCTCCAGTGTTACCTCAGTGTACTTTATCAAAGGTCATGTTTCATCTTATAGTGAACACACTTTAGCCACCCTTCATGATATGCTGTTCCCTGACATGGTTTAAATGTGCATTAGTATAACACACAGGCCTTGCCAACATCAGCTTCTTGATATCCTGTACTGGTTTCGATCAAAGCTAACAAGCTAAGTGAGCAAGTCTTTCATTATCACCTACATGTATAATTCAGCCACTTGTCCACATTCTTCATACTGGGATACACAATGAGTTAAATATCTAACATATTTTGAGGCAGCAATGAAAGTAAAGCTTAGTAGGGTTAGAACTTGCAACTTTAGAATTAAAGTGGCATTTTGTGATTCCAGCACCTTCTGTTTTATTCATTGTTCACTAGATATCCTTGAGAAAAGCTTATTCACTAAGTTTGAGTTGATCCCGATCTTGCGGTTTTGTGTTGTGAGCAATTTTTTGTTTCCCACGGTCCCATAGGCCACTGTGCTGTAATTTCTGTCTGTTTACGGACAGAAAATACAAAATTGCGAATTTCTTACAGATACGACCGAATTTGCACGTAAGATTAGGTACACGTGGATTACTATGGCTAACGGTTCAGGTGATATCAAAATCTCAATTTTTTTGAGGTAAGTCGGGGGGACGAGGTTGTGGATCACGAAATGCCCCTTTACATACACCCTGAAAAGTATGAAATTACCTGAATTCAGACTGATGCAAAATGTTCTTAATTAATCAACCTAATCCAACCATTTTTTAAAATATTTTTTAGGGGTTCAGTCAGTCTTAATGCACATTATTCATTTAGAACAGGAAAAATATATATAAAAACATTTTCCATCATTATCACCACCATACAATTTTTTCACAAAAGCAAGAATTTATCTTTTCTTTGTAGTACATCCTTATGTGCCAAGTTAGAAGTAGTGACAAACCATTACTTGGTGTTACTGATTTTAACCATGTCATTTCACTAACTGACATCAGTATTAAAATATCTCAGTGGTAAATTTACTCTCAGAATATGAGCTAATTTGTTTGGAATCAAGAAGCCCAATCTGTTAATATTCAAGGGAATTCAATCAAATAATTGCACCCTTGGAACAAAATGTGAAACAATGGAACTACATCTGCCAATTACATTTGACTTAGTTCCTTGAGGCATGAAATAAATCATGCAGAAGCATGGACACTGTAGTGTTAAATTTTGATGAACAAATTCTGAAATATACATTGTAGTCAATGAAGGTCTGGCTTTTTGCATGTCAAATTCACTAAAACTGACCATAACAAAACAAATCTCTATTTACTTAATGACAGAATGTTCAACCCATGTTATATGTTGGAAGTTCATATGGCATTTAGCTACATTGTTCCGAGCATTGATTTTCATGCATCATATTTTAGACAAGACCAGGTTTAGTTGCCTTATGTACAGAATTATAGTTAAATATTTTTAAAACAAAAGTGAGAATAATATGGCAACAACAAATTAAGCGATTTTCTTCATATTTGAACAAATGCAATTTAAATACTGAAAAAAGAATGATGCCTTTCATATAGAGCATTTTTGTTGTTAAAATATTGGCAAATCAGTCGTTATGCCTTTCCTAATTTACTATGATGAATTGTGTACAGAAAATGCAAATTATAATATTAAGCCCACACCAGTAGTAAAACCACACTCTGACACACACAGGTGTGGTTAATGATTCATGTAATTTCATTAAATGATCTTCCAGTTCATATTTGAACACTTGATCTAATTTTTATGATATTCAGATGATGAAAAGAGCAGCATTTGATTAAAGGCACTATCAGAGATCCACCCGAAAGAGTCAAAATATTTGAAATTTGCAGGAATAGCTTAAAATGGTAGGATAAGTCTTTAGAATTCTCATGAGTTATTTTTCCAACTGAAAAACTGATAGAAAAGGAAGAAAGCAGCATATTAAAAAAATATGAATCTCCAGTGTTTGTGAGTGTTTGTATGGACAGTAATGATTAAAATATCCGATTTTGTCGTTATTAGGTTGCTTTTGGTTATATCACTTGTAGGGTATGTTAGCATACTTGTTAGAGACATGCAAAAATCTGATTTTTGATGATTTTTTCGATTTTCCAATTTAGCAAATCACTGATACTGCCTTTAAGGTGAATGCTTGAACTACATAAGTTGGCAAGCATAGCTAAGCAAGTCCAAAGGGCAAGTGTTAATTGTATCTCATCTGCTGAACCAAATTGCTAGAACTCATTAAATATTGAATTAGTACTGTTTACACTCTTCTTGTGATTAATGTGTTATATATACAATCAAAGACATTGACCAAAGCCTGGGAGTAGATAGTTTGGAGCTTTATATTCTCAAATTTGGAGAATAACAGTATTTTTAGACCTGGTTGTATAGAGATGTATAATGCTAAATGGTTCTCTTGTGTGATATGAGGCCAGAGATATGAGAGGGTTTTATTCACATTCGTAATAAGATAATCTTAACCTAATTTTCCAATCTTGATTTAATATGTCATACGACTGCTACTCAATAAAATAAACGTGTATAAATCTATTGAACACTTAAAACAAGCACAACATTTTATAGCCCACACAATCACATATGACAAAGTAAAATGAAGTATGGCTTATGCCTATTAACCTAAAAATAAGGTCAGATATTCAGTTCTTACAACCTGGTCTCAATTGCACATGTAATGTAATTTAGCCAAATACTGGTAAATGAATAATGTATCCACTGTAATTTTAGGCAGTGCAGTTTTTTTTAATTAAATTACCAGTAATATTACTTACTGCAACTAAATATTATCTTTTATAGAAAAATAAATTATATGATCTGTGTAGAGTGTTTGGAGCAAAGTTATGACTTGGATTTCCATCCCCACCCAGGCCATTAAGGGTTAATAGGCATATTTATGTTCACGCTACACAGTATATTGTATATGGTTCCTCTTCTTATAAAATAAAGCTTGTCTACCATAGAAAGCTAAGAATTGCTTGCAACTTGCAGTTTTTAAAGTAGTACTTAGTAAAACCAGTTTTAAATCTGGTTTGGTGCCCGCTAATGGGGTGGCCGGATTCACCACGTATTCACAGCAATACTGCTGTGTGAGGAATTATTGGAGGGAAAGATATTGCCCGGCTGCCCTTCCTGACATCAATGTGCTGGATGGCCACAATTTGCTCTCCAGAGTCAACACAACACCCTTGTAGGTAGATCTTCTTTTTAGTTCTACCGGGGTAACCAGCCACCCTCCTCATTGGATTTCCTTAGAAACCCCAGTGGGGTGACGGTTTAGCCACCGACAACCTGGCCCTGGGACAGGTAATACTGGTTACCAGGATACCAGTAGCAGGCCTTCAAAGAAAACCTAACCTGACCTGAGTTTTTAAATAAAAAAATATAAATAAAAAGCTTGATTTGATTGCATATAACAGCAACATTTTCAGCCCATCAGATGTGGAGGTCATTAGTGTTTTTTCACAGCACCATCTTGACTGACTTGTGAGCTGAAGGTTGTGTCTAGCTGCAGAGCTCTGCAGCCAATGTTATGTGTACTTGGGCAAGGCACTTTACTTAACTTGACTCTCTAGACTCAGATGCAAAATGGGTAGTTGTTAGGAATATTTTCCATTGAGCACCACCCAAAGGTATATTCGTATGGCAAATGATGTTCTCTAGTGGCAGTTTTTATGCACAGAGTTTGATACATGAGAATTAGTGCTACATAAATGTCTACATTGATTTACTTATTTTAACAGGCCTACTTTCTGACTGGTTAAAGGCGCATTTCGTGATTACAGCACATTTTTATTCATTGTTCACTAGATATCTTCGAGAAAAGCTTATTCACAACTTTTTAGTTGATCCCAACCTTGCGGTTTTGTGTCATGAGCAAATGTTTGTTTCCCACGGTCCCATAGGCCACTATGCTAAAGTATAATTTCTGTCCATTTATGGATAGAAAATACAAAATTGTGAATTTCTTACAGATACAACAGAATTTGTACATAAGATTAGGTACACATGGATTACTGTTAACAGTTTAGATGATATAAAATCTCAACGTTTTTTAGGTAAGTCGGGGGACAAGACTTTGGATCATGTAATGCCCCTTTAAATGTTGTGGTACAATTGAAACATATTGATAGACTGCCTGTCCATGCAATGCCAAATAAAACCAATAAAACCTGAAAAACCCTGCTGTTTGAGAGAGTGATACATCAATTTTTAATCATAAAGAAATTGTTTGTTTGTGTAAGTATTTCAAAGTATCTGTTACATGATGCAGTGTGATGTCACATCAGTACTCCACTAAGCAGAGCATGAAACCGTGTTATTAGCAAGAGGAAGTGGCTATCGTGCTGTCAACTTTAATGAAGATTTCCTTCTCGGCTATCTATGCACATAAAAAGGTTTCCTCGGGAAATTTGATTCCTCCACTTGTGTCATAATAGCCGTGGACATAATGAGCAAAAATCAAATAATGCCAAAAATATCTATAAAAAAATGGCCAAAATACACAGAATCCTACCCAGTGAGTGTTATGTTTAATGGGTAGGTAATCCATGTCTACTCGGTGTAGCTGTGGGTTAACTACTATGAAGATATTAAGCTGTGTAGAAAATGTCATCAAATAATTATTAACTACACTCAACGGTAACGTGCCAGCTTCTTAGAGGTCCATAAACTGATTACTGATAGCACGTCTGTTATAGCTAACATTAGCTTTAAAATAGAGCTATGAATAGGCCACTGCATCATTGATGCTCTGGTTTTATTAATACCACTCAGTAATATTACTTACTTCAACTAAATAATTATCTTTTATATAAAAATAAATTATATGTCTGTGTAGAGTGTTTGGAGCAAGTTATGACTTGGTTTCGATCCCCACCCTAGGCCCTTAAGGGTTAATAGGCATATTGTATGTCACGCTACAACGTATCTGGTCGCACTCTTCTTATAAATAAAGCTTGTCTACCAGAAAGCTAAGAATTGCTTGCCCTGCCTTTAAAGTAGTACTTAGTAAAACCAAAGTTTTAAATCTGGTTTGTTCCCCGCTAATGGGGTGGCCGGATTCACCAACGTCAGTCATAGCATACTTGCTGTGTGAGGAAGTATTGGAGGAAAGAATATTGACCGTAGATGCCCTTCCTGAAATCAATGTGCTGGATGGCCACAATTTGCTCTCCAGATTCAACACCACCCCCTGTGTAGATCTTCTTTTTAGTTCTACCCGGGGTAACCAGCCACCCTCCTCATTGGATTTCCTTAGAAACCCATGGGTGACGTGTAGCCACCGACAACCTGGCCCTTGGACAGGTAGTGCTGGTTACCAGGATACCGGAGTAGCCGGCCTTCAAGAAAACCCTAACCTGACCTGAAGTTTTTTTAAAATAACAAATAAAATAAAAGCTTGATTTGATTGCATATAACACAACATGTTTCAGCCCATTCAGATGTGGAGTCATTAGTGTTTTTTCACAGCACCATCTTGACTGACTTGTGAAGCTGAAGGTTGTGTCTAGCTGCAGAGCTCGGGCAGCCAATGTGTATGTGTTACTTGGGCAAGGCACTTTACTTAACTTGACTCTCTAATCCCAGATGCAAAATGGGTAGTTGTTAGGAATATTTTCCATTGAGCGACCACCCAAAGGTAATGTGTGTACCGTAGGCTTCGTATGGCAAATGATGTTCTCTATGGCAGTTTTTCTGCAAAAGTTTGACAGCTAATTAGTTCTACATAAATGTCCTATCATTTATTTACACTTATTTTAACAGGCCTACTTTCTGACTTGTTAAAGGCGCATTTCGTGATTACAGCGCCACATTTTAATTCATTGTTCACTAGATATCTTCAGAAAAGCTTATTCACCACTTCTTTTCGTTGATCCCAAACAACCTTGCGGTTTTTGTGTCATGAGCAAATGTTTGTTTCCCACTTTCTCCCATAGTCCACTATGCTAAAGTAGAATTCTGTCCAGTTATGGATAGAAAAATACAAAATTGTGAATTTCTTACAGATACAACAGAATTTGTACATAAGATTAGGTACACATGGATTACTGTTAACAGTTTAGATGATATAAAATCTCAACGTTTTTAGGTAAGTCGGGGGACAAGACTTTGGATCATGTAATGCCCCTTTAAATGTTGTGGTACAATTGAAACATATTGATAGACTGCCTGTCCATGCAATGCCAAATAAAACCAATAAAACCTGAAAAACCCTGCTGTTTGAGAGAGTGATACATCAATTTTTAATCATAAAGAAATTGTTTGTTTGTGTAAGTATTTCAAAGTATCTGTTACATGATGCAGTGTGATGTCACATCAGTACTCCACTAAGCAGAGCATGAAACCGTGTTATTAGCAAGAGGAAGTGGCTATCGTGCTGTCAACTTTAATGAAGATTTCCTTCTCGGCAATCGTGCACATAAAAGTTTCCCTCGGGAAATTTGATTCCTCCACTTGGTGTCATAAAGCCGTGGACAGAATGTGTATGTTTACAAATCGACTATGAGTGGCACGCTACTGCAAAACCCCAGTTTGTCTTATTTGTTACATTCAGTGTCATCACAAAACAAAGCAATAGTCAATTGGCTGTTTAATGTTCTTGAAAGCCTTCAATGGGGACTGCTAGGCCCTATTATAGAATCTTCTTGTTTTATCGGCTAGTCCACAGTGTGACAAGGTAAATACTCAACACATATGACCATTCCTCCACTTGTGTCATAATACTGGACAGAGGTACCCTTTCGAACGTAACACCTATAGATATATCTGTCGCTCCTCTACCGACCCTGGCTTGTTAGCTCAATTGGGTAAAGGGTGGCCGTCCTAGTAATATGGAGGTTGCCGGTTCGAGTCGGCCAAGCGCACATGGGTTTTTTTTTCAACAGTTGTGTATGCTGGCCATCTCCAGAAGAATTAAATAAATATCATCCTTTCTGCTTGAGAACTAAGTGCTCAATTGGTAAGGGCGCCGGCACTAGCAATAACGGAGGTTGCCGGTTCGAGTCCATCCAAAGCGCACGTTTTTTTTTTCAAGGGTGTTTACGCTGGCCCATCTCCAGGAAAGATTAATTGGTGTACGATGGTTTCCCACTTCCATACCTTGAGGCATTACCTTATCACACAAGAATCTTTTAAAGTACATTTCATGATTCCAGCACTAGATATCCTGAGAAAGCTTTTTTTCCTCAGATGAACTTTTTAGTTGATCCTACCTTGCAGTTTTGTGTTATGAGCAAATTCTTGTTTCCCATCGTCCCATACTGGCCATTGTTCTATAATTAATCCTGTCTGTTTACTAACAGAAAATATACCAAATTGCAAATTTCTTACAGAAAATACGCACTGAAGTTTTACGTAAGGTTTACTTAGTACAACATGGATTTACTAATGTTGAAAACCGTTTCAGATATATTAAAATCTCAATTTTTTTAGGTAAGTCGGGGACGAGGCTGTGGATCATGAAGGCCCCATTTAAATTCCAAAACTACATGTAAATAGGTAACTGCATTATTATCGAAATAGGGACGGGAAGCAATGCGAAAATATGGGACAGTTGACTTGTGTGTGAATTAAAAGCTAACAAGCTTCTAAATTGATTTGTTACATATGCTCCTTAAAAAAAACCCATGAAAAAACGCCCCTTGTTCATGCACAGAAATCACTGGTCCCCCACCCCTCCGCATAACATCTTGTTATTGGTACAGACCTGTAATATTTAGATGTAACTTTTTTAGTACTCTTCAAGAGTAAGTGTTATGTTTATGGTAACAAACAAATAGTGTGATGATTGAGTAATACATGCAATTTATGGACAGACCTAATGTGTGGTATTAGACTCTAATGAGCATGGAATAGTTTTCTATGTTGCTCCATAATGAATTGGCACCAACCTACTCCAATCTTACCTGTTTTTCAATAATTTGTACCTGTGGAAAGACGCAACTTGCCATTAAAATTGTACAGGTGTCATTGTGCAGTGAATGTTTTAAAGCGGATGTGAAGGGGTGATTAGAACTGTTGAGATCCTGAATGTATAGCAGAAGGCATGGGTAATCAGAAGAAACATTGGCAATTGGGAACCAAAAATTTAGTGGTGGAATGATTGTTGTGTGAGCAACAAACAACTCAGGATATCACACCAACAAATTCCATAATGGTAGCACAAAATGTTATTTACCAGTGAAGTGCTAGTAAAATCATAAGTAAAATCTTGATACTTATAGTTCATTTGTCTGCCCCTCCGTTTCAGTGATAACATAATCTTGACGCAGCTTTTACGGACACGTCACGATATGCCGTCTTTGTTCGCGTGAGTACACTGGTGAAAAACTCCGTCACCTTAGGCCATAACGCGCGGTTTTAGTGGTGTGACCTTCAAATATGGCGCTGAACGTCACGCACAGAGTTAGGGAATGGGAGTATAGAAGGCTAGTGGAAATTGCCATTAAATGTTTTTGTCATTGGATGAACTTCATAATTTAAAGGGTAAACATTAAAAATAATATTTAGCACTTAGACTGTTCACATCTTGGTGTAGGGCAAAGTTAAGTTATTACCCCCTAAGACCTCTGAATCTCACAAAAATCCCATAGAACTGAGTGAGAAAAATCACTCAGTTCCTCTGGATGATCAAACAAAGACACAGAGGGACAAAATCGCTGGCCCGTCTAGCGACACCATTGTAAATCGTGGTACCCGCCGTTATGGTATTGAGGGCCCCTTGTTCGAGACTGAACCTGAATTGGGGCAACTTTTCCTCTTTCTTCCCCTCCTTCATTATTTTTTTTTAAACATTCCTTCCCCCGCCCCTCCCGCGATCCCCCTCGTTCCCATATCGATCCTCGCTTCCTTCCCTGGGATAGGTCTAGAAACAGTTGTGGCATTAGGGTTAAAAACTTGTAGTTTGAATAACCCTTTTCAATTCGGATAGAATCTGCCATAGTTTATAACCACATAAGTCCGTGCATTTTGAGATGGCTCCCAAATAATTTACTGTCATTTAGGAAACCATCTAAAAACACACTGACCTAAGACTTGTCTTATTTGTGCTCTTTGAATGCATTTTTCATTTTTCATGATTTAAATAATTATTTTTTATTCCAAATATGGTTCATGAAACTGCATAGATTTTAAAGTTTTGATTTCTTAGTGATTTTAGGTCACCTGCAGGCTTCAAAGGGTAAAGTATTCACAGAAGAGGTTATTTGGAATGTGACAGGGCAAATCATCATGTGACTGCAAAAAAGTTTTGAAGTGCATAGCTTGCTTGTTTGTCAGATTCCATTAAACATACATTATGCCAAGTCTTTGGTCAATGGCTATAAGTGAAATGGGCTTCGATGACACAGGTGCCTGCAGAACCCTTTCAAGAGCCACTGCTCAAGGAAAGATCATTGAGTTATTCTAATCATGGCAGCACACAGCGTATCACATGGCAGCTACTATACTAACCTTCCGGCCCTTACATGAGGAATGATAAGTGGGAACGTTGTGGAAATATTCCAAAAAAGACCTGATGTTAAACATGACCTTTGGTTAAAGAAATTCATATAATACTTGGGAAAGACCATGGTCACAGTGTAATCCTGGAGTATAATATATAGGTGTATGTATTTTGCCACAACTTAGAACATCTCTTCTGGCAAAATGTGTACATGTAAGTGGCAAAGATCTGATGTCATAAGCATTAAGAAAAAAAGTAGATCAATACCTTTTAGCTGCTTTTGGTATTAAATTTCCTTTTCACCTTGGCGGTTTTGTGTGTTGGTGGCATTTCCAAGTATTTGCCTCAAGCATAACAAGACTGTGTGACCCTACAACTCCCTTTTCAAGTAAAGTCCTGACATCATGTTAATTTGACGTTTGTGGAGTTTCCCGTCTCATTCTTTAGGGTGCATCCACAGTTTCTATATTCAAAAAAATGCTTGCAGGCTGCATTGCAGAACTCAAAGGGTTGCCTCCCAAATACTTTTCAATTTATTTCTAATTAGCTAATTAAATAAGAGATCGAACATGCACCTTTAATGAAGATATGTTTATAACATATCAACAAAAATAATAGGTGTGGGGTGGGGGGACACGATCTGCTCGGTTTTGGCATTGGGGATTTCAAACAGTAATTTTGGGAACTGCCACGTGGCATTTACTATGACAGTCTCTTAAACCTTCGTTCAAAAGATCATATGATTTAAGGAAAAAATTGACATCAAAATCCATCGACGTTCTAGTGCTTTCCAGGCATTGCACCTGCAGTGCCTCGGAGAGAACCCACATTCACAAACTATGCAGGGGTGTTCTCAATTGTATTAGCTGAGGGCCAGAGTCTTGCTAAACATTATTTGAAAGTTCCCTACTTGAGGGTCAAATACACCAGAATTTCTTTCCTTTACATCTTGGAGCAAGTCAAAGGCCAATAATCAACGGTTGGCGGGCCGGATTTGGCCTGCGGGCCGCCAATTGAGAACCCCTGATCTAGTGAATAAGGCTCTGCTGGACAACAAGCACCTGCTGCATAACACTGTCAAAGAATCACACCAGCTGGGCAGACAGAGACTGTGCTCTCGTCGACCTTTCTGTCGACACGCTGCTAAACTCTTTAGCTCCCCATTCAACATCTTACAGACATGGAATACTGCCTGGCTAGATACTTCACGACCAGATCAACTTACTATCACACCTATGACAGAACTACCACATGGTAGCAATCTTCCATGCAAGGAATGGGTCACCTTAAATCGGATTCGCACAGGAGTCGGTCGTTTCAACAGCAATATGCACCGATGGGGGCTGCGGCCATCTCTGCCTGCCAATGTGGTTCTCCATCACAGACTGCGGATCACATCCTCAACGAGTGCCCTAACTTTCGTCCACCGGTGGACATAGACTTCTCAAATCCCAACCAATCAACAGTGAGCTGGCTCCACTGTTTACAACATATTTAGCTGCTGCCTCATAGAAGAAGTCAAGTCTGTGTGTTACCGGTCGATATGCGTAAGAGCGCCCCCCTCCCAATGTTAAGTCTTTGATTAAGACTAGCACTCGGGTTATGCCGGAAGTTGATGTCATTCTGTTGCTGTTAGGTTGGCATGTCCTACCTCCTGGTGTGTCCTTGTCCCTGGTCCTTGTCCTTAAACAGGCATTTCATGATCCTCAGCCTCCCCCCCCCACTTACCTCAAAGAAGTTGAGGAATTTTATATCAATTCATCCATTTCCAGAGTATTGTACGTGTGACAAATATAACATACCGATTAATCATCTCTGCGAGGAATTCACAATTTTTATTTTCTGTCCACAAATGAAAAAGCACAGCACAGTGGCCTTTGGGGCATTGTGATTAAACAATGCTTTCAACATTTAAAAACGATATTCTTTTTGTAATACCCTTAACAAAAGGTGAAGCCGTCAAACCAAGAGTGACAATCTTTTACTTAGAAAAAAGCAATTGTTTAAAACACTATGGCACAGTTAAGTTCTTAAACATTTATTTGTCAAGGTAAGCACTTTAAACTATAGTTTGCTTTTTTGAAACCCTTAATAAGGGTAATAAATAATGAAATAAAAAATGATGAACTTGTCCTTCATGGTTAGATAATTGACAAAATGATCAATTGGTAACATGATTTCTGTGGTCAGTTGATATGTAGTATAAGTGAACCTGTGGAGCGTGTGCATTAGACGCATCAAATCTCAGTGCACATGCATATGTTGCCTTAATAAGAAGTAAATGTGTGGTTATTAACTTACAGATTGTACTTATCTCATACTAGGTAGCTGAGAAATCAATGCCATTATATGCTTGTACACTAAATCACACCAACTGAATAAGAATGCACCTAACACTTGCATGTCAATGTACTGTCTAATATCATTTTATATTAAATAGGTGACAATCAATACCATTATCATGTTTTTAGGAGTCCAAGTGTGTGAAAATATCAGATTCAAAACATGATAATGATAAAATTGGATGATTTACGCCCAATATGAATTGGTCTCGCTATAAGTTTTAAAATATTGGGCTCGACTGTGTCTCGCCCAATATTTTTGCAACTCATAGCTCGACCAATTAATTTGGTCTTAATCGATCCAATTTTATATCATTATTGTACACTAAACCCCACCCATTGAATAAGAATGCACCTAAACACTTGCATGACAATGCACTGTCTAATATTATCTCATGATACTAGATCTTACAATCAATGCCATTACATGCTTGTACACTAGACCCCACCCACTGAATATGGATGTACCTTAAACACTTGGACCATGCACTCTCATCTCTTATTAGATAGGCAGCAACCGATGATGTTAGGTGTTTGTACACTAGACCCCACCCACTGTTATGGATGTACCTTAAACACTTGGACCATGCACTCTCATCTCTTATTAGATAGGCAGCAACCAATGATGTTAGGTGTTTGTACACTAGACCCCACCCACTGTTATGGATGTACCTTAAACACTTGGACCATGCACTCTCATCTCTTATTAGATAGGCAGCAACCAATGATGTTAGGTGTTTGTACACTAAACCCCACCCACTGAATAAGAATGTACCTTAAACACTTGCATGACAATGCACCATCAACATCTCATGATACTAGATGGTGACAGTCAATGCCATTACATGCTTGTATACTAAACCCCATTGCATGACATCGACAATACACCATCCAATATCTCATATTCTTATACAGTAGGCATGGTTTATCATGTTAACAAGAAATTTGATTGGTTTAGGTCAAAGCTCAGCCCATCCATTTGATGGTGCTGGGTAAAAGATGGATAGTGCGTGCAGCTAACACCTCGTTGAATGGAACATTTTGTCTTTCAACTCATGAAATATTCTTACCATTGCGCTCATTAAAATTCATTATTTGTAAATCATCTCATATTAGATAGGTGACAAGGCCATTACATGCTTGTACACTAAACTCCACTAACTGAATAAGAATGCACCTTAACCCTAATGCCACCAAACACCCAAAACCCCAATGCACTGAGTGAGAAAATTGCACTAAGTCCCGGATGCACAATGACGTCATCAAACGAAGACACGTATGGGCACGAAATAGCTGGCTGGGCCAGCGACACTGCCATAGCATGATATCCCCGGTCATGGAAGTGGCAAAGGGCCTCTGGTTCAAGACCAACCAGAGTTTCCGACTTTTCTCTTTCCCCTTATTCCTTCACTCCCTCCCTGGAGATAGGCTAGAAACACATGGGGCGTAAGAGTTAAACACTTGTATAATGTAGGTGACAATCATTGATATTGCATGTTTGTACACTAAACCCCACTCACTGAATAAGAATATATGATAATTTGCAATCATATCAATCGTATCAGATTAAAGTTTTGATATAAATTTGTCAGGTGTCATATATGCGAAATATTAGGCATTTGCCTTTTTGCATTTTATACTCTTAACAGATAAATTTCTGATGCTTGCATGGCACATGCTTGCATAGTTTACAAAATGTACTTATTTTATTGGGAGGGGGATTTTCAGATAAAATTAATACAGTAATCAAGACGCTAGCCAAAAAAATGTATAGGGCCTAAGCCATGAAAGTCTGTTTTATCCTTGCTTGACATTTCTTAGTCAATTTTCAGCACTTGACAGTGATGATGTATGGCTATATGACCGTGACACAATTCAAACAACCATAATGTATTATTATTATTATTAGAATAAACATGAACCATAATGGGTAGGCCTTTCTTGCATGTAACCTCTTGATAATTACCAACTCAACACAGTCTATTCCAAGCTGGCATAGTTCAATCACTTGGATTACATGTAGGCCTAGGTCTATAAGCTTAAAGGTGAATGTCATGATTTATGCAGTTGCACTTTTGTATATGCACAAAAGCTTGTATGGTGCATTTTTGTGTTATGAGCACAATTTTGTACTATAGGCTACTGTGTTGTAATTTCTGCCTGTTCATGGACACAAAATTTTCATGTAGAGATGTGTGGCACCAATTTATGAACTACGGCTTGGGACAGATTTTGTTTCTCAATGTAGAGCCTTAAAGAGACACAAGGAAATTTCCAGAGAGAAGCACCCTCAATTTTTTCAAACCAGGTTTTTAGCATAATTGGAATGCTTATCAATGTATTGGATCACACCTGAAGTGAATCGGGAAGTGAATAAGCCGAATACGCCGTCTTTATGTAATAAGATGATGATTTAGTAATTTCTGTCATGCATGACAGAAATTCAAGCATGGTTTCCTATTCAAAGCATGCTTATCAATGTATTGGATCACACCTGAAGTGAATAAGCCGAATACGCCGTCTTTATGTAATAAGATGATGATTTAGTAATTTCTGTCATGCATGACAGAAATTCAAGCATGGTTTCCTATAGGGACGATTTGGATAGCAGACAAGTTCGAAACAAGGTTTGCAGTTTTCTTTCATTCTTGTTTGTCCTATAAACGTGGTCTAAACTGATCAAGTGCAATTTGAGAGAAATTTGTATCCTCAAAAAAATCTCCTCCTGTCACTTTAAACTGGAATTTTGAGAAATTAGCTGGCCTTGGATAAGAAATTCAGCTAATATTCTGAGGCAAAATTTCCCCAAAGGAACCTTAAGAACTGAATTATACTTCAACTGGGGGGGGGGTCTTAGTAACTGCTGGAGAGGCACAAAATGCCCCCCCCCCAAAAAAAAAATAATTAAAAAAATCCCTTTATGGGATACAATTTTGGTTAAGGGCCTGTATGTATCACATTTATTGCAGGATCAAACACAATTCATGTAGGCCTATATACTAGCATTTGAAAACATCCAGAGTGACAGCTCAGTTTATAATAAAACAAACCCCAAAATAAAGGCCAGTCTCTCAGGACACTAGTCTTGTACAGTACTGGCCTATAGCTTTTCACACTTAGAAATTTAGGATATTTCTGTTAGGACTGATGATGTACACAATGCTGTGTGTTTATCAAAGGTGTCCGGGTGATGGGGTGGTACTTATTTCAAGCTGCCACCTGGCATCTTCAAAATACTTCCATTTCTCCAGTTCTTTTAAACCCAGGAAAGTTTCACCTCTTAAATTGAAAACATTTCTGTAGATGTCTCCTCTGATGTTCTTGATAATTCATACTACTTGTAATATTGTGTTTTTCTGATTGTTTTATTGGTTGCAGATTTGATCTTGTTTTTTGTGAAGATATAACCTGATGTGAAATTGGAAAGGTAAGGATTAGTTTTTTAAACTAAAGGTATGTGTAATGTTCAAGTTATTGTTAGGGATCTTGTCTGCCAACTGTCGCATTATAGAACTAGCCTTACGGCAAACCTATTTGGGCTATCTTATTGGACCATTTAAGGCATGTCTACAAACAGGCTGAAACTCCACGTTTTAAAACTTGGGAGTGTCGATACAGGGTTTTTGGCCATGGGACGCATTCAGAGTTTTAAACTCCAGATTTTTATCGAGAATAGCGGGGTGTTATCCGGCCTAAAAAAACTTGGGGTGAAGCTCAAACTCCGATAACACTTGGCTACTCTCGGAGTGTTTTTAGTGGCGGCGGTGGACAGCCAAGCTTAAGGGGATAGTGAGCAGTGATGACCTTGAACAAATTCTTGTGTTTGAATATCATGGCGCAAAATTCCACAGCTTCTAGTATATTGACTTCAACAGTCGACACTCTGATAAGAGATGCTTACAGAGTTTAGGCCATTAATATCCATAATGTAAAGTTCATCTGTGAAAAAATTTCAAAGAAGCTGATTTCAATTATGTGGTGGTATGGGTTGTCAAACATTTACCAAAAAAAGTGGTTTCGTAGGGGGGGGAAAATGGTTTAGGGAGTCAAAGGTTAATAACAGGGGTCAAATTTATGAAAATTGATCCAATCAGTTGAAAAGATACCCCAAGTTAATATTTAATTCAGAAGGATTCCAAAAAGGAAGTTTGTATATATTCGGGCCGAAAAGTTTTGGAGTTTTATAGGTTAAAAACAGAAAAAATCAATAAAACGATCATTTTCAGTTGTACGGGGTCAAATTTAAAAATTACTTTACTTTTACTCCGATTTGGGACAAAAAATGTTGCAGTATGCAAATTATAGATGGAGCTCATCGGATAAAAATAAGGAATGTTTGAGTGCTTGAAAGGCTTACTTACTTGAGTAGGGGTAAACACGGTCAGCCCTCATTGAATGCAAGGGACGTGACCTTTGGTGCCCCCTACATGGGAACTGCAGTTAAGACAGTCAAAACTATCCTTATTTTTATCCTCTGAGCTCCATCTATAATTTGCACCATTTTTTATCCAAACTCGGAGTAATTTTAAAATTTTCACAGATTTGCTAAGAATATGTTTACTTTTGGGCTACTACTCGTGTGGACCATAACCACCTTGGAGTGAAGCAAATAACCCTTGTGTCTTGGGGTGGATGGGGGGGGGGGGGGGGGTTACCACCCTTTTCTCTGGTGAAAAATTATTTAAGATATTTTGTCAATCACATTTTTAATGCTTGGTTGCATACAAAACAAACATCCACCGGGGTCTGGGTTAGATACAGGGTGATCCCAAAGTGATGGCCGGGGGGTGGCAACCACCCTCCCCTTCGGGAGAGAGTAATCATATGCCCTCTGGCTTTAACTGAATGGGAAATGACAGTTCTTATATAACAGAGCAGTTTAAGTGCTCTAATTTTTTGGAGTCACTAAATTGTGAAATATCAATATTCACCCTATATTCTGTTTTTCACATGTTCCGCACCGTTATGTCAAATGTGAATGCGGTACTTTTGATACCAATGGAAAGGAAATCCTAAGCTAGCCTGTGGTATCAAATTATAGAATCATATGTTCAGTAAGGAAATCGAGGAGGGGTGATAACCCCCCCCCCGCCCCCCCAGCAAGCCCCCCCCCCCCCCCCCCCGGAGTTTTTGTTACAAACATGCCTCAGTATAAAAGACATGGTTTAATTTTCACCTCTGGATTTAAAAGCCTGGATTTTTTGTGACATGTGAACATGGCTTAGATTTAATTTTCAATCATGAAGTTTAATTGTCAATTCTTCAATTGTAAAAAAAAAAAAAAAAAAAAAAAAAAACAGTACATTTTTGAAAGGGGACAGCTGAGCTGATAAATCATTTCCTTCCTATTTATTTCAATGGGACACTTGCCATTTGCTGCCAAAAACAGTGTGGCGCATCCCCAAATTAAGAGTTAGTGGAACTGACCAATAGAGATTTCCCCTCAAATTTTTTGGCTAAGGAAGCTAGAAGTTCTTGACAAAGTGAGGTCTTAAGAACTGGCAGCATGCCTAAAAACGCAAAAGAGGTTTGGTCAGAAGGTGTAAGTTTGTTAGTATCCTGGGGAGGGCACCCAAGCATGTTTTGGGTAGGAGTGTGCCACCCAGGTTTTTAAAGACAGGGCTGTGGAACTGATTTTGGGATGTAAAATTTTGGTCTCTGGAATTGAATTTGGGATAGTTTCTTCTCCGAAACAAGGTTTTTGGAGCTTGATTTTCCAATTTTAAGGTATGTGAAGCAAAATTTGGGTAAGAATAGATTCTTCTATAAAAAGGTAGGGTCTCTGGAACTTAAAGGCTTAAAAATGGGGTCTGTGGAACTGAAGTGTACCCTGAAAAATGAGGGTCTCATGGGCAGCACATACCCATTACCACCTTTCAATGTGAGTAAGCCCATTTTGACCATAGGGTCCAGGGTTTGAGTCCCAGCTTGTCAGGGCTGAGAAAATAATTACAATGCCACTAATATATTAAGCCTCGGTGAGATATTTCATGTTGGATGGGATCAATATACCATGGGTTAGGTGGTACATTACAGACTGGGGGGTCTAAATTACTGCAGCACATTTCCAATTCTGTTGGTCGGTGTGATGTCACAAATAAGAATTCTGCCACCTGATTGGTCAATTATGGCTGTTCCAAGTTAATCCCTGGTGTGATAGATTACTTTTGGAGTGAATGATGAAGTCAATAAAATCATGCTTTGCATCAAAATTACTCACTGAAATGACTTCTTTTTACTTAAATATCATAACAATGATATCCTGCAGCTATATCTCAAGAAAATATCTTCAGATCTGATAAAAGATTAAATATGAGAAAACCTCTAGCACTCCATATATTATCCAAGATAAGTTCCATGACAGTTACAGTAAGTGTGTCAAATTCAACAACCGCGACTGACAGAATACCACCTTTTAAGGTCTTTTCCCCATCAGGGGATTAGGATGAATTTCCAGAAAAACTAAAATCAAGTGCTTAACAAGCTTTTTTATCCCAGGAAGATTGAAGTTGCAATGCCAATGTGTCAATTGTGGTTCACTAAATAGAAGTAATTTGTTCTGTGGTTTAGATTTGGTAATAAAATTGTGCTAATTTGTTCATAGAAAGTCACTAATGATATAAAACTTGACATCTTATGTGGCACACCTCTTGGCTGTTATGTTGGGCAGTAGAAGGAATTATGGTTCACTATTGGTCTAACAAAGGAAACAATAGAGTTTCAATTGGTTTAGGAAGTAACTCTGTATTTGGTTAGGAAGTCATTGGCTGTACCTGATCAATCAGGCTTATCAGAAGTTAAAAAAACTTCACATTAATTTGTAATCCACTGATCCGTTTCAATAAAAAATAATATTGATTCTAATATAGAATGACTAACTACCTCACAACAGAAGATTTTAAAAGCTTCCCCATCACATTGTTCGAACATTATGTAAGAATGCAAAGGTCAAAGTAAGTATGGCTGATCATCATTTGATAAATAAACTTAATTCATTAACCCCATGAGGTCCTGCCGGCCTGATTAAACTGGTTAGTACATTATATACGTATTTAGCCAATCACAGACATGAAAAGAAATAGGTTTACGATCTAAATCGAAGGTCATTTTGACTGGTTACTCAGAGTTACGGGTCATGATAAGCCATGTAATGAGCCAATTCGAGAAATGTAAGAAGGTGGTAGCCCGCAGGGGGTTAAAGATACCCCGGGCTGCATCCAACCCCCGGGTAACCATTTAGTATACACGCGTTACACTCGCCATGTTTTATTGTATAAGAAAAAGAAGAGTTCAGCGTACAGGTGGATTCAGTGCGATCTATATTGTCATCCCAATCTTGTATAGTGATGTAATTACATTTTGTTAAAAATTTTCAACATATTTTAAGTTGGCATGTTGGAAATCAGAAAATTTAAAGGGGGATAACCCGATTTAAGTATATAAAATTTTCATCTTGATAAATTTAATGGCCTTCATCCCTAAACCCCATCTGTATAAGTTCGTGGCAATATTGCAACCGGTTTTGATGTGAGAGCTAAAAATGTGATTTTGTAACCCTGATAGAGTACTGTGTAAAATTAATATTGACCAACCAAAAATGGGGGCACATTTTCACTCATAAACATTCAAACAACCATCCTTTAGCCAAGATTTAACACAGGCAAATAAGAAACAGAGTAGATTTCTTCATTTACCAAAATTTTGACTAAAATCCGGGTTTTCAGGGGGAAGCTATTAGCAATCGTTTACGTTGACCCTTTAAAAATTTACATTAGTCCAGCTATGTGCTCTGACAGCATGTTTGTTTTTAAAGGGATTTCCATGATCCACAACCTCATTCCTTAAACTACCTACAAAGTTGGGATTTTATATTCATCTGAATGTTGGTCTAAATATAGTATGTGTGCCCAATCTTGATGTGCAAATTATATACTCTGAAAGAAAGAAATGCATAATTTTTATTTTCTGTCTGGCGTGTTGTAAAACAGACCCAAAAAATTGCAACACCCAGTGACCCCAGTGATACAAACAGTTGCTCATAACAGCAAAATTGTGCCATCAGATCAACTGAATTTGAACATAACCTTTTCTTGGGGATATCAGTAAACCATAATAACAAATGAAAGTGCTAGGAGCATGCAATGCACCTTTTAGGATGAATCCTATGTTTAATTACCATTCTGGTTTGCCTTTTATCAAACTTTTATGTGAAAATGTACTTGTTTTTGCTAAGAAAGTTGAAAGTACTATATAATCATTATGCAAAATACCTATGATTCAAATCGGATGATGTTTTAAAGCAAGTGTTCCATCCCAGAAACAAGAGATTGATTAGATGTATGTGGTGGTATATGGCAAACAACACAATCTGAAATATTATGATTCAAGTAGTATAGTTGAGGCAAGCAATGATTGTGATAGTGGTTGGCAGTTTTGAAATCCATTTATTAGTGCTTGGCATATAGCCTAAACTTAAAGGTGCTCAAACCGATTTTAAATGGCTTGGCATATAGCCTAAACTTAAAGGTGCTCCACCCGATTACAACATATTCTTTTCTGTTGTTTGAAGGAAAGACCATTGCCAACATACCTATTTCCCAAATTTCGAGTGAATCTGACATTTTAATGTGAGCGGTTATTGTGTGCAATGTAATTGCCCATGGGTATGTATAATTTCCGGTAACCATAAACACTGCACTTTTTAGCTTGTAGTACCATAACAAAAAGAATTTAATCAAAATATTTTGCCGATTAGATGAGAAAAATACAGGCTTTCTGATGATACCAAAATATCAGGTTTGGTAAAATTGATTGGTGTGGTTGAGGCTGAGGATCGAGCAGTGCCTCTTAAAAGTTAGTTGTTTCACGTTTACGTTTACACTTTCACATTCCAAGGAAGTTTATTGATTGTCAAAATTAAATATGTCCAAAAATTGATTATACATATGACCTATGCTGTAGTATAAATTTGTGAAGGAGTTGTGTGGATCTGAATAGCTTGATAGCGATTGATGGAGGGAGGGGAAAAGGAAGCAATGTCGATGTGGCAATTGACTAGAGGAAGGGAGACAAACTACTGTATAAACACAATTGTCCGTCCTCATAGAACAAGAAACTCTCGGCAAACTGCAATCCAAAAATGTGCCATAAAGCAGTCTGTGTGAATGGATTCTCAGTTCATTATAAGCTCTCCAGTTGTAATGTCCAGTAGACAGTGGAAGTTACTCAATTGAATATTACCACTAAGTACCTTGTGCTGCTCTTAGCATGGTACATAGTAATTGTCAACCTCCTTTTCCTTTATTTTCAAGGACCTTCAGTAATTTAAAAAAAATTGTCTTTCTAAGGACGATTATACTTTGATATAAAATTTCATTTGATTGAGCCCATATATTTATTGGTCACGCTATGAGTTGCAAAAATATTGGGCGAGACGCAGTCAAACCTAATATTTTAAAACTCATAGCGAGACCAATAAATATTGGGCGAAAATCATCCAATTTTATCATTATGTTTTGGATCCGATATTTTCCCACACTTAGATCCATACAAACATAATAATGTGTAAATTTGATTCATCCAAGACTGATTTTCCAATGACGTCACCCAGCCATTCCATTGGTTGGAAGAGAAGACCATTTTGATGAAAATATCTTTGGAATCACTCCTGGATACATGTAGAAAGGCCATAATAGAAAAAATAATTTTACACCTATTCTTGTCATTAAAATTCAGGTGATACCATGAAGGGGGTGGAGGAAAAGTAAAAATAAAGAGGTTGCGCTAAAATTTCTTTGTCATTTCAAAGGTAGCCATTACCTGGTTACCAAATGGGGAAGGTCCTGGTGCCCTTACCTGAATATATTCTTGTGACAGGATCATAAACTTAAGGGAAATTGAAATGCAGAGGTGAAACATCCAGATGAAAAAAGTCATTCTAATAGCTGAGGTAGCCATTACCTGGTTACCAAATGGGGAAGGTCCTGGTGCCCTTACCTGAATATATTCTTGTGACAAGATCATAAACTTAAGGGAAATTGAAATGCAGAGGTGAAACATCCAGGTGAAAAAAATGTCATTCTAATAGCTGCCTTTTATAATCAAAGGAAAGAGATTAACTTGTATTGTTTTGGAAGTTCCTTTGTTGGTCATTGTGAAATATTTACCTGTGAAAATACCCACTAGTGTTAAAAATTCCACACAGTAAAGAGCTTGAAAGCACAGGCTCAGTATAAACTGCTGAAAACAGGCTCTCCTGTTGAGGCTATTTCCAATTTGCTTAATACCCTACAGATGTGCTCCAGTTATTAGGAGAAACTGGATTGGCACCTTACCTCATAAGTGCAAAAGGTAGGCCTATATCTCAAGTGCCACAAGGTTTTCATAATCCTGAATGGTAAACTGGGAAACTGTCAGTTATACATATGCATTTTGCATGGTGTATTTTGCTGTCTGTAGGATAAAGTTGGATTTCCATTTATATTGATGGTTCCTGAATGATTCTGTGCCGCCATACTTTGAATATCAAGAAACTTTCCAGACTTGAGACCTGTGAAGTGTTATGCAAGTCAGCTTGTTTCAGTTATGGGGGCATTTTTGGAAAAGACCCAGCTTAAAGAAAAGTTAATTCATGACCTAGCTGACCTTTCAAATTTTCAGTCTTAGTGTAGAAGTAATCTGGAATAGTTGATAACAGAGAAGCTATAAAAAAGTTGTTGTTATAGGGATGCTCAAACCATTGAGATTTAGCATTGTCCAGAGTTGTCAAACTGCAATGAAGCTATTGATTAAAAACAGAATATTGCTCTCCTCCATGGTTCACTTGGAATTGGGCAAATGAATCATGAAAGTATCTTGTCCTTCGAAGGGGACGTTATGCCACCGGTCCCATGTACAGAGAGTCACAACTGTATGTACATCGCAGCCAGTTTTGCCCCAGCTTAAAAAAGCAGGCCATGTTAGGAGCATGCATATCATGGATATACGCAGTCCCGGATTAGCTTACTGAGCTGAAGAAATCCTGACACCACCACAAGCTATTATCCAAGACTTGTGGATATGACAGCAGAAGAAGAACAGGGGTACTATGACCCATACAACTGATTCCATTTAAACAAAAATGCATGCCATTCTTGTTTCGCACTTCTTAGGTGTTCCAAATGGTAGTATTTTCAATATATCTAGAAGAGTTTACATCCAATTTATAAAATGTCTGAACCAAAGTATTCCTTACCAATGCAGTAAATCCCTCCTGAAGTGAATAAGCCTTTATCTTTATGTAGCAACAAGATGAATTAGTATTTTCTGTCGTGCATGACAGAAAATCCATGCATGCTTCTGATAAGGGCCGATTAGGACAGCGGGGAACTTCAAAACATACGTTTGTAACATTTGTGGCTTTCTTTTCTACTTTTCAATTAAAGGCACTATCAGTGATTTGCTAAATCATAAAATCGAAAAAAATCTTCAAAAATCAGATTTTTGCATGTCTGTAACAAGTACGGGTACCTTAACATACCCTGCAAATGATAAGACCAGAAGCAACCTAATAAGCACAGAATCCGATATTTAAGCCATTACTGTCCAAACGGACACTTACTACAACACGTAATTCAATGGAGAGTCAAATCTTTGAAAACTGCCGTTTTCTTCCTTTTCTGGCAATTCTTCAGTTGGAAAAAATAACTTATGAGAATTATACAGACTTTACCTTTGATTTTAAGCTATTACTGCAAATTTGAAATATTTTGACTCTTTCGGTTGAATCACTGATAGTGTCTTTAACCTCAGAAACATTTTTGGTTGGTGTACTGCATCCAATCAAGTGCAAATTAAGAGAAATCTCTATTTTGCAGAAATCTCTGTGTGTCCCTTTTAAAAAGAAAAACAACTACAGGAAAGTTCTGGTTTGTCATTAATAAGGGTCAATATCTTGGTCTTATTTTTCTGGATCTGAATTGATGGAATCAGAAAGATGGATTACAGTATTATATTAGTTATCCCAATTGTTAAATTTGTTATGGTAAAAGTCTAATGTGCCCTTACTATACTGGAGGCTACCTCATTATTGCTTTCAGAGTTATAATATGTTTAATTGATTACTCAGTACAAATTGTGTTGGTGGGCTTGCCACAGGCCATATCCTCCACTCCTAGTGTTTTTGGTTGTGTTAACAAATTGAAAAGTGCAGAATGGTTGGTTAATTAGAGATTTATTGATGTCATGAATACCACACTGTTCTACTAAAAGAAATTAATCAGCTCCATAAGATTTAAGTAGGTCAGTCTGCCAGTCGCCTATTGCTGCCTGGTATTAGTATGCCTCAGTATTTGTTATAGTAAGCTAATTACAGGATGGAACATGAGAAGATATCAGTAGCTTCCCACAAGGCAGTGCTTCCAATGGAGGTTTTGTACAGGTACTGATGTGAATCGTTAGGGGTGAAAAATAGTTAAATTAAGAGTATTGATCACAAACTTGCATTTTAAGAATGTTTCATCTCTCATGATTCACATGACTACCTGTACAAAAATCTCCTAATATCTTCTCTTGGATGGAACATGAGCATGCATTGTAATAGACCCAAACTCAAGACATGTTCAATATACAAAGGTCATTCCATCAAGTTTTGGCATAATTACATTATACCCTTCAAACCTACTTTGTATAGGGTATAATCATTTACTTTAATAACTGCATGGTATGACGTCCTATGACCAGAGATGGCAAGCCACAAGTGATGAGAGGATTGAGAGTTAATCTTGTAACTTTTTGCCCTTCCTAAGATTTTACCCTGGTGCCATCCCTGTCTTAAGCATTTGAAATTTATTTGATACCATTGACACTAATTGAGCATTTAACTATTGCAAACATGGATCAAGATAATATTTCATGAGCTTATGTATAAAATTCTTACAAGGGGCATAAGAGTATACATGTTGAGGTCATAGGTCATTAAAGGTTACCTAAGGTAATTAAGGGTTGTGTGAATTCTGTTGCCATTCATTTCTAGTTAATAATACTTAAATTGAACACAACTTCTGATACAAACATGGATCAGGTTAAAGGGGCACTACCCAATCCTCCTCCTCAAGCACTCATCCCCTCAAACGGGAGATTTTGGTACCTTGTATTTTTCCTATCATCAACAAGATAGATATTGTTGCTTACTTCTTTCCCGTTATGATGTTAAAAGCTAAAATCTGGGTTCATGGATACCAAGTATCCATATGGTGTTATAATACAAGCATGTTACCTGTCACATTAATAAGGTATGTCAGATTCAATCAAACTTTGGATTGAATTAAGGTATGTACACTGGCCTTTTATTAATTATCAGAAACAAGGTAAATGCTCTGCCCCAGAAAAAAATTATTGCATGATCAGTGAACCCACTGACACCCCTGTAAGTAGATATGATATTACCATCCTCTTTATCAGTCTGGGTTAAATTGGTTGCACATTTTTATAGTCCTGGACAATGTAGGTATGTTGATTTGTGACCCCCTTCTTCCATGGGTTACATTCAAAGTTCAAGGAAACATTTAGATGACCCCTTGGATAGGAACCCATCTTTTCCTGTGGTGTATCTCTTTACATCACAGTCGTCTTCCGTACAATGACATGGATGGCTTCCATGATTGACACAGTCACATTACCACACTCACTGCCTGGCTTGGCTTGTGGTGCAGTGTAGCAGGATGGATGGATGACATTTTAGGATTTCATATCCGGTGCCCTCTGAGAGGACTGTAGACTTCTCTCCTCTAAGGCTATTTCAAATGGATGAATGTTTTTTAAAGTTGTAGTGTCTGATTGTAAACTTTGACTGGGGCCATTTTAAAATTGCTCTGTCATGACTATAAAGGTCCATTCATACTTTAAACTGCAGTGAAAATGGATGAAAACCATCTCTGACTCAACACAGCAGCAACACGGTTCAAATTGCATTGTGCTGCTGTTGTTCGTCGAGTGCTGTTGAGTCAGAGATGGGTTTCATCCATTTTCACTGCACTGCATTGCAATGCAGTGAAGTATGAATGGAGCTAAAAATCTCAGAGTGATTTCTAGAGCTGTTCCTGTTGCAGTTTTTTCCTCAGGCTCTTCAGATAGGCAATGTCAATTACATTTGGAAAAGCCTATGTAGAAATATGAGAAGACCTTGTGCAGACTAAGCTGACCAACCAATTCTGACTCTATTTTACAAAGCTTCTCTGCCATTTGAAAACTTTTATTTTAGTAAACCTTCTTTGTTTGTTATTCACATTTGAATACATATTATTTTATTTGCTATCATATCTATCTTTCACTCAATAATACCCGCAGCTAAGGAAATGGTAACAGGTGGCAGCATCCAGCAGTATTTGCATAGAAAGCTGGTTTACATTACAATTGAGTGAAGTGGCGCCAGCCCAATAGTGCCAGTAGGAAAACCTAGGTAATATCAGGATGTAGAGCATGTGCCATTGCATCCAGGATTGCCATAGGCCATCATGCTACAGCGTTATGCTTTCATATCATCAGCAAACTTTGTTTTCCAATTTTGAGAAGGGAAGTTTGGGGTTGATGGTTAAGAGCTTCCTCAAGTCGAAATATAGGCCCATATAATTCATTTCAATCAGTTAAAATTATTATTATCATGTAGTCCTCCAAAATGTTAGGGTATTAGTACTACAATCAGTTGAAAACATTGTGCTGAGCTATATTAATCAAATGGTGATCATAACTTGGGTAGAGCGATTACTTTACCCTCATTTTCGTGTCGCCTGCAAGAATTGCAGGAGGCAACACCTACCAGTCCTCAATTCTGTCTGACCATGTGACTCTGTGTCTGTGTGGCTGTGTTTTTAAAGGTTAGTTTCGAAGAAAGTTTCTCATTCAAAAAGTAAAAGTCCAATTGCTACAAAACTTGGGTCATAGATGCTCCTTGGGAACCTTCATATGATAATGAGGTAAAGGGTCACATACCAAGGTCAAAGGTCATATGTGGTTAAGTTGTAAAATAGGCTGAAAACATCAAATTGGCCTCATTCGAGAAGTAGAAGTCCAATTGCTACAGAACATCAGTCATAGTATGCCCCATGGGAACCTTTATAAGATGAGGTCAAAAATCACATCAAGGTCAAAGGTCATCTGAGGTCAATTTATAGAATGGCTGAAAAGATCAAATTGGCATAATTTGAAAGGTTGAAGTCCAATTGCAACCAAACTTGGGCCATACATGCAACAGGGAACATTCATATGATAATAAGGTCAAGGTCACTTTCAAAGGTCATCTGAGGTCAAACGGAGTGAAGAAAAGGTGGACTGTGAAACCAGGTGACACTTGTGGTTCGAGAACCGCTTTTTCAAACAAATTCAATAGTATGTGATGTGATTTGGAAAACCCGTCAGATGTCACAATAGGTTGGTTTCAACTTTCAGTCTGTCTACTGAAATTGGAAATCACTGCTCTTGTCACTGAAGGGGCTACCCTGCCTAAATAAAGTTTAAATAATACTGACTTCATGTCTTTCACTGAGCAACCTTTAACACAGCTAGAGAGCAACAAGTGAATGTGTGTACATTATAATTCATGTTAATTTAACCACCATTGTAATGTGCACATTCCATTGCTGTCTGCTGGCAGCCCCAGGTGACTCAAACAAAAGAACTTTTAACTGACAGGCAGGCAGTCTTGAAACTGACCAAGTGCAGTAACTGACAGGTTTCAGGATTTCACCACAAATTTGGACAGTTGTCCTTTCAATTTCAGTGAAGGGTATTGCTGTATAGGTGTGTTTCTATTGGGACCTATTTTCCGGTTTAAACCAGAAAAGGGATTAACTTGGCTCAATAGAAACAGCCGTCCTACTGCATTTTCTTGCTTATACCGATGAAAGTTTCCACCGATATTTATCCTTGTTTGGGAAGGATAATGCCAGAGAAATTATCCGGTTAACGCCAATAGAAACACACAGCGTTCTGATCGAGTGCACATACCGGCTAAAGACCGGAAATTGACGCCACATGATCGCAGTAATTGACCCCCGTCCCAGTATGCGCAGCGATGTTGACGTTAGTAACCAGGGTGTAGCAACGCATTTTGTCAACATCAAGGTTACATGTCTCTGTAATATACCTCCATGATCCTTTTCTGCCTATCACAACGTGTGGCTGGGCTTGCAGGAGAATCATTCACCGATGAATTAAAACTCAAAATTGGCATTAGACTAAGGACATTCGCTCTTCCCGCCATCTTTGATCTGACAGTTCGGCGAGGTCACGACCACAATACAACGCGGTTGACCTGTGCAGATGACCTTTAGCTGGTAAAAGTAACAGGCCGTGACGGTCGGTCGCATTTTTCGGAAAACGCTGCTCAATAGAAACTTCGCACTATCGGCTATTCTCAGTATCAACCGGATAAATTTTTATCTGGATAAATACCGTCTGCTCAATAGAAACACGCTATATATGTGGTAAAACCAACTCATTAAAGTTCTGCACAGAATAGAAGCTCAACTTCATGCATTACCCCTTTAAGGCATATAGGAATTGACAAAGTAGGTCAGACAGACAGCAAAGTTACACAAAGAGGGATGGAAGTGTGTACTTCCACACTGGATGTACAGCCTTCACAGTGATCATGGTGTTGATATATTCAGGTGTTGATAAGTGAAATAGCTAGCCTCAATCAGCAACTAATTAAATGAACAAGAATAGCTGTCACTTAAATCCACAGGGCTTACATATTCGCAGATAGTCTCTTTTATAGTTAAGAGGTACTTTAACCCAGTGAATGGGATGTGAACAATTTTATGCAAAAAGGAATATTTTGTTCATTAAAGGCAATTTTAGTCTTGGATAGGTTGTAAATAATTTAATAGTTTTCTAAAAATATTCAGAAATCTGGTGTTGATTATAACTTCTTCTGTTTTGCCCTACTCTACTCACTACAGAGGACCACAAAAATAACCTATGCTAAAAATTCCCATTGATTCAACCACTCTGTTTTAATTTTGTATATTTCAATTTTCCATAGGCCACTGTGTTAATTATCTGGATCTGAGCATTTAAATACAAAGATTGCTTTAGTTTCATAACAAAAAGATTGCTAACCTTATTTGTGTGGGGTATTTGTTAATTTAGAGGTTGGCTAAATATCTGTGTTTATAAAAAGAAATAGGGTGCCCTTCCCACAGAATCTCTGAATGTCTCTTTAAGGAGAAGATGTAGTATTTTAAATCTTTTCAGGTGGAATCCCCCAGTACAGGTTTTTTCAAGGCCAAAATTTGTATTTTATTTAAATATTGAGCTTGGAACATGCCTTTCTTTTGCTTCAAATTTGGTAAAAATCGGACATTCCTTCACAAAGTTTTGATAATTTTTGTTCGTCAAAGTCAGCGGCAACTTCATGAATATCTATGTATTCCTTTATTTTTAATTCTTTTTGTATTGTATTGTGTTGATATTTTGGGGTAATATTTGAGCTTTTTAAGATATTTTTGTAATCATTCTTTTATTTATTGCATTTAATATTCGAAATCGTTTAAACTTAAGTGTATTCTTCTGCATTTCATGATAATTTGACTGTATGAACTTAATTGCTTATTAATTAATTGTTAATTATTAGACCTTTTTTTAACTTAACGGACAAGACTTTAAATGCGATTTCCCTTCCTCAAAACAACGTTTTTATGTCGTGATCCCTGCTTGGGAAGATTTCTTCAAAAGTATTAATTGGTAGAGCCTGCCTTCAAATTTGAAACTTGCTGAGGATGGTAGGTCTGGAAACTGTAACGAGAATTACTACTTGAACCATGGGAACATACCTGTTGCCATGGTAAATAAAACAATAATGGATTTTTGATTTGGACATTTGACCTCTCAGGTGACCCCTCAAATTCAGTCAAATTTTTTTTGTGACAATAGAAATCTCCCCGTCCGTGTGTGTGTGTTTGGTCCACGCGATATCTTTGGAACTAAGCAAGTCCTGGATGTCCCTCTTCTCTTCGCAACATAGATTGATCCCAATTACGCGTCGGGTTGGGATCCGAAAGGGGTCATGTGTCATGGTCAAAGGTCAATGAGGGTCAAAAATATGGGAAAAAATAGGGTTAAATTGCTATAACCTTGTCAACACAATTCTTTTGATCTAAGCGTATGGGTGGTCCATTTTGCACCATATATGTTGCTAAATAGGCGGGGCTGATTGAGTTCGGCGATGGGTCATGTGGCCTTATGTCAAAGGTCAAATATGGTCAAAAATTCATATAAACCTATCAATTGTATAGGGATATGAACTTGTGGGTGTGCTCAACATTCGGTGCCAAAAATTTTGAGGTCATTTCAGGTCATGTGGGGTCATTCAAGGTCAAAGTCCCTAAACATGTGGCGGATGTAACTTGATGGGTGTGGTCACAATTCGGTGCCGAAAATTTTTGAAGGTCTTTCAAGGTCCATTTGGGGGTCATTCAAGGTCAAATCCTAAACATGTGGTAGGATGATGAAACTTGGTTGGTGCAGTCATATTCAGTGCCGAAAATTTTGAAGGTCATTTCAAGGTCTGCGGTTCATCAAGGTCAATCTCTACTGTGGTAGGATGATGAAACTTGTGTGTGCTCAACATTCGGTGCCGAAAATTTTTGAAGGCATTTCAAGGTCATGTGGGGTCATTCAAGGTCAAATCCCGAAAAACATGTGGTAGGAAGGACACATGGAACTTGGTGGGTGCAGTCATATTCAGTGTCAAAAATTTGAAGGTCAGTTCAAGTCATGCAGTGGGTCATCAAGGTCAATCCTTTAAAATGTGGTAGATGATGAAACTTGGTGGGTGTGCTCAACATTCGTGCCGAAAATAGCTGAAGGTCATTCGAAGGTCATGCTGGGTCATCCCATGTCAATCTCTAAACATGTGGAGGATGATGAAACTTGGTGGGTGTGCTCAACATTCGTTGCTGAAAATTTTGAAGGTCATTTCAAGGTCACTGCATGGTCATTCCAGGTCAAATCCTCTAAACATGTGGTAGGATAATGAAACTTGGTGTGTGCGGTCCATATTCAGTGCAGAAAATTTTGAAGGCATTTCACGGTCATGGGGGAAGTGGCGTGGTCTAGGGTTAAAGCAGCTTACCTCTGGAGCAAAGGGTCCACGGTTCTAATCTCAGTGGGACCACTTGCTGGATTTATTCGGGAACTCAATTCTGGATTTGATTTGTATAACATATGATTCAAAACCTGAATGCCACTTTCTTCATGGTTCAGTTGAAATGGGCAAAATGAACCATGAAAGCTTGCACTACCCATCCGGTGTGTGTAATTTTTCGTTAGTGGTGTTTAATGTTGCAATATGGCCTGTTTAAGCGTGCTGCCGCCAAGTTTCCATTGTTTCTGTCTAGTATTATTAATTTTTAAAGTCTTTAGTCAAATGTTGTCCTAACAGCCACGATTGAGATTAACATAAACCTTGATTATTATTATATTGTCATCCAAGTCAAATCACTATGCATGTGTAGGGCATGAAACAAGGTCCTTTGGGTCTCCAAATTATTGAAACTGCTATGGTAGGAGCCCTCTCTGGGTTTCCATGACACCTCCCAGTTTTATGTTACTTTTCCTCCTACCGCCACGAGCGGGGGACCTTTGTGGTTCGAGAACCGCCTTGTTATAATTCTGTTACAGAATCAGCCTGTTTCTAAACCCAAGCAATTATAGTTTTTAGTTCATTCCAATAGAGCATTTATTTTTTTAGTAATCATGTCCCAACCTTCAAATTTTACCAAGTCAATATGGCCACTGTAGCCATGGCAACGGGTCCCATGACAAACTTTGTTACGCATATTTAGAGAGAATAATGTCCAAGGTATCTCTTTAAATCTAATAATGGCAAACTACCTGTAAAAAAGACTTTAATGTACATGCTTAATAAATCATGACCTCCAAAGTGGGGATACCACCTTATGAATTATGGTCATGCGAAGCCTTAGATACTTTGTTTGTCATTAGGTGATATTACAAATTATTGTTTACTTCTTTCTAAGCCCGTCAATTTGATTTTTTGTTATTTTCTACACTCATATCAATACATTAGGCAAAGAAAAGTTTGTCTCAGAAGACTGCGTTTTTGCGCTAAATGTGCAACTCTACACTACCAAGTTGTAGGGTGTACGTCTATTTTATCTAAGAATGTGATATTCAGTGAGTCAATTTACAATTTTCACTGATTTTATCTAAGTTAAGAACCTTGCAAAGTTTGATTTCTATTTATTTCACTTTTAAAAAAAAAAAAGCCATTCTACACTGACAGTTGGCATTAATTTGGTGTACACAAGTGCCTGAAAGAGGAATAACTGGTAATGGATAAGCCTATAGCAAGTTCAGCTGTATTGCCACTAAAAAAAAAGGTTTTTATATTTTATGAACCCATCAGACCGGTAATATTAACATGAGCATAGTTCACAATTTACAGCATTTATTAGGCAGAAAATGTGCAATAAAATTAGCTGTCTGTATCGTGAGACAGGTAATCGGATTACGGAGCAGGTCACAAAAATAATTCATCCTAATCAAAACCCATGTTATAGTATACTGTGAGTAATTCAAGTAAAGCTCTTATCTAATCGCCCTTTTAGGATGGACTTTGTGTCATATTTGACCTAATAACACCTAAACACCTTTATAAAATGCTTGCCAAATCACACATCAAATGCACTGATCTATATGGCTATCACAGGGGTTCTCAATTATATTAGCTGAAGGGCCAGTGAATGCCAAACATATTTGAAAGTTCCTTACTTGAGGGCCAAATACCCTGAATTTCTTATGTTTCCCTTTATATATTTGAGCAAGTTAAGGGCCAAAACTCAATGGTTGGCGGGCCGGATTTGGCCCGCGGGCCGCCAATTGAGAACCCTGGGCTATCAGAATTTGGTTATAGGCCTAAAAATGTAAAATGCCATTAGGCGACAAAAAAAGAAAACCCTGTTTTATGGGCGAGCGGACCTTTCGAGTAGGGTCGGTCGGTCGGGCGATTTTTTTCTTTTTTTTTCTTTTATGGAGCTCAAAATTGGCCTAAAATAGCCCCAAAATCTGAAAAATGAAGAGAAAAAATGAAAAATTGTTCCAAACAAATTTTAAAAAAATTGCCAAAATTGATAAATTTGGGCTAAAAACAGGCTGATTTTACAAGATTTTTGGAAGAACTAAAAAAAAAAAAAATCTGCAAAACTGAAAAATCGGGGTCGGTCGGGCCCGTAAAACAGGGTTTTTTATTTTCGTTGCCTTAGGCCAAAAGTTTTTTCCAGTAGGCCGTGCACATTTTGATTTTGGAGTCATTTCTACTGCATTTTGTTTTTTTTATTTGATTTACTGAGAAAATTTGCATTCTTTAGACAAAATATGTCTCCAATATAGAAAAAATGATTAAAAAAATATGTAAGTGATCCCAAATCGATATTTTGTTTTGCAATTTGACAGTCAAATATGATTTGCAACTGCTTTGACTTGCCGTTTGGCCAATTTGAGCCATTTCTGAGGAAAATCCTTTTAAAAACAAATTGTAAAAAAAAAAAAAAAAATAGAAGGTGCATTGTGCATTTAGGTTTTTGGACTACCTACTGAAAACAAAGGGAATAATTCTTCCTCAGTCAAATCCAAGTGCAACAACACACAGTTTGGGAGAGATATTTTAATGTTAAAGATATTGTAGAATGTGCCTGTAGTTGGTAATAAACCATCCTTTTGTGTGGTAGAAATCCCGGGTATAAATTACACATACTATATGTTAAACTTGCATCATTCAAAGTGTTTAACAAAATGAGAAAATGGGGCAAATAAATAGAACCATTAAAACATTTGAATGGATTCCACTTGGGTGGTATGTAGTGTTTTGTAATACATTTCAGACAATGGGGCACACAATAACATTTTCATTATCCCCAAGTTTGATATCTCTATGACGGAGTTGTATATTTAACCTTTGACCTGGACATGAGTAAGGCAGTTGGTATGCCTTCAGTCTGCTGCATTATTTGTTCAGGTCCAGCTGCTTTTTGAGCCTTTTTGAGTTTCTGATTATTCAGGTATTCCCATAGTGACCAGCAAATCCAAGATACTGTAAAATGAAAGTTTCACTGTAATATTTCAATTCTATATTTTTGGGGGTTAGGGTTTTAAGTTTCTTTAAAACCACACTTCCAGTGCCGTAGATTTATTTATATTGCAGTGTGTGGAATAATTTAGCAGCATGTTTCTGAATGTGCAATGCGTCCTTGCTCGCAAAATGTGAAATTATAAGCTATTATAGCTAGGAGGATTTTACTTGAACAGTGCTGTCAATGTGAACATTTTCATGTGAAGGTTATGTGACGTTATTCAAGATTGATAGATTTGGATGTTTTATCCAGTTGAATCTTATTACAAGTTGCTCAGAGAAATCCATAAGGCTTAACATTTTCTTGAAGGTCGATACAGAAGTATGAAATTCATGATCTGGTAAACATATCAGATTGTTGAGTAGAAAATAGCAATTGATATAACCTTGTCACAAGGGTATGAAAACAAGAAAAGAGTGTGTACCATGCAGGGTTCCTGGTGCTTGGTCCATGACTCAGCACAAATTTCAGTGGACACAACAAAGTGCAAATGCATAAAAAATTTAGTCCATATAGACACCTTAATTGATTCTAGACTCAGCAGTGGACCTAAACCATATGTTTCCAATCTGACCAACCCCAAAATTGTAGGTAAATCTATGTTAGATCCCAAATTTCCCAAAATATTCCATTGGACTGCATAATTTGGAACATTTGGAAATTATGGGGTCCAATAGACTCATGTTAAAATTGTAAGTAGGAACCCTGATGTGTGCATAGAAGGTGAATTAGGAATACTTTTAAGGGGTTAAAACCCCTGAGAACTATTACCTTTCCTTACATGATTTCTGATTGGCTCATTACATGATATAACACAATCTGATTTAACCAATCAAAATAAACCTATGAATCTGTATACTCCCTATAAAGCTTTTCTTACCACATCTCCGATTGGCTAGTTATATCATAAATAACCTTATGAATAACTGATTAAGTGCACTGGTACTATTGGGGTTAAAACTACATAAAGTAAGAGGTGAAAACTTAGCCAACAGGGTTTACACCTGCAAACCTTTGAAAATGTACATGTTTTACAGATTTGGAGAACACCTAAAAGGTTGCAAATTAGGCTCCCAAAAATTACTAAAAAAAAAGAAGAAAAAAGAAATTTGCATGTGAAACTGAAAAAAGGAGATGAATCATTTCACCAAGGACTTTTTGCTCTTGCAACTTTGCAAGCTGCATATTGGTGCTGGTAAATATCTGAAGAAGTAAGGCACGTAGGCTATTTTAAATTAAAGGTGGCCCACCCAATTACAGCATATATTTTTTTATGTTTTCGTAGGAAGAGCTATCACCAAAATA
>JAMKCH010006396.1:0-33004 GCA_023653785.1 Ophioderma brevispina | reverse complement strand
TCGTTTGCGTTAATAGCAGAGCGTCCCTAGGGCCCCCCCTTAGGCACGAACGGAAGTGCCCCATGACAAAATTAAAAATCTTAATAGAGTTACTGTGATTCTGATTTTCATAATGCATACACACTAGTGACATAAACAAAGTAAATAAGTAATAAAAAAATTCTGGAAAGTATAGTCGGCCAATGTGTCAAATTATTTATATACATCGTATAGCGGTTTACTGTAGGAACCTATGGTAAATTATACAAGTAAACCTAAAAATATTAAATGGCACCAAGACAGGTCTATTTGTGCCTTAATATGGAATTATAGTTCATCCTTCACCATTAAACGCAATCCGCAAAAGTCTAGGTGAAAATCGTGCCGTAGAAAATGCAGAAACGAATTAGGTCTTTTGCACATTTTGACGCAAAAGTAAAATCAATGTTTGCCCCTAATTTTCTTAATGAACAATTTTTTTCAGTTTTTATTTCTTAATTGTGATGTACTTTGATCACTTTTAACATTGTGGTGGATTTCATCTAAAAATTCAAGTTCCTTTGGGAAAGTGGTATTAAACGAATGGGTCCCTAGGAGCCCCCCCCGTATGCACTAACGGAAGTGCAAACCCTTATGCGTTAAGTGTTAAGTGGGTGTGATCTTACATGTTGGGTACATTGTATAGAAAGGTTAATGTGGGTGCGAGTCTGGGGTCGTAGGGGTTGTGGTGTAGTTGGGGTTGTGGGGTAGGGTTGTTTGGAGTATGGGTATGTGTAATGGAATTGTGTGGGTTGGGATTTGGTGGGTTGGTGTCTTTAGGGCAGAAAGTGCGTGATGGGCACTAGATGGTGAGTGATTGAGGTGTGGGAAAAAAAAGGCAGAAATATGTGCAAGTTGTAATGGACAATGTAATGGAGACAGGTTTCTCTTTACGCAAAGGTAGCAAAGCGGTCAGAATTCCCAGGTTGTAATTTGGCCAACACCCAGGGGCGTCCCCAGACCATTTTTAATGGGGGGGTGTTGGTCTGTGTTGCAGACAAAATAATGGGCCGGATTCAGAATTATCAATTTTTTTCGGGTCGCTTCGCTCGCAAGGTAGACCCAAATTTTTTTTTCACTAGGTTCGAAATTCTGAAGAGAGGGGGGGGGGGGGGGGGGGAGAGTCAACAACCGACAGTAATTTTCATTATCCGCAATGCAAAAAACAACCAACAACAGGCAGGTGGGGGAGTCAACCGCCGACAATCCGCCCATCAATCAGTTGCGCCGACATTACGCCCATCTCGCCGACAAGTCAACTTTTGCCGACAAATTTGCAATGGTGTCACACCCCTCTGGGGACGGCCCTGCAATGACCCCACAAGGGATTAATACAGCCCAGCATTAAAACCAGCCAACGATCTCACGTGGCATAATATTAATACCGGGGGGGGGGGGGCACTCCCTAAAAAATAGGCCAAAGACGGGGATGTGCGGCCACTATGACCCCTTTTTTAAACCTGCCTGTCAATGAAAGACCCTTTTCCTTTTTTAAAAACCTCTGTCAATGAACACAGCCCCTTTTTTAAACCTGTCACTGAAAGACCCCCTTTTTTTTCCTTTACTCTCAGTTGATGCATCCCATGTTTAATCAAATGTCACTGGAATGGACCCCCTCATTCTATTCATTGCTCTAACAGAAAGCCTTTTAATGTTATAAAAATATAAACTGGGTTTGAATGGTTGGAATTTGCCCGAGAATGACCCCCTGTTTTTCACAAATGTGAGAGGCTCAGTGATCACCACGAGAAGACCCCCTTTTTCACAAAATGTGAGAGGCTCAGAGATTGACCCCAGTTTGCATCCTCCTCACCAAATGACCCCCTTTTTCCTTAAAGTTCCTCGCACTGCCCCATACTTTGAAAGTCCAATCGCACATTCCAGGACTTTAATACATATGAGGTGCCCCCCCCCCCACCGGGATTAGCATACGTAGACCTGTCCCCCAAAAACTTCAGAAAAATTGGATCTTATTTTAAAAATTCCTGTTATAGGTCCCGCAACATGGGACATTGTGGGTAACACGCATCAATCAAACTGTGTTAACCCCAAAACCCATTACTGAGGTTACATCTAAATTACAATGAACCAGGGTGTGTGGAGTTAGAATTTATTAGGAACGAGATTCTTGGGCATGTGGGTCTTTCTCACATTGCACACAAGTATTTACTACTTTCCTGGTGAGAATTGTTAAAATTTTGGGAACCAATTATTTAACAATTAATTTGGAGAGACATTGTTGGGAAATGCAACTGATGCTTCTATATGACTTAATGTTACTTCTCCAAATGGGAAATACTGACCTAAATAATGGGTCAATGAACCTGGTCGTGAGTGCTAGCAAGGTCAAAGGGCGTTGCAAGAAAGTTGGTTGACCCCTCGAATTGAACTAGTATTATGCCACCTTATTCTTGCAGCAATGCCCTTTGAAAAGGAGGGAAGTATGGGTGTTTAATTTTTTTTTGTTTTATGGATTGACATTAAATTACCGTTTTTATGAAAACTGTCAATAACAGTGACTTTAAGCAGCATCAAAAACACAGTAAGGCTTCTTATTCACGAGGTTATATACAAACACATGGAAGTAACCTTAGTTGAGTAACACACGTACCACATTCATTCATATCACTTTGTTTACCACGGAGGCCCAGTTCAACCATAAGGTGTTTTTCACTAGGGCCGCGTGGTTACAATTAAAAAAGGTACATACAAATGAATGTGATTAATAACAATATTTAACAAGAAAAATCATGACAAGGTTAGATGAAATGTGCCTTTAAAGTACTCTAAATATTATGAATGTGCTGATTTTTGAAGTTTAGCATACGATTTGTTCCAATTACTGCACATCTGTAGGATAAGACGACGTTTTGTACCCGTTTGGGTTGTGAATGTAACATTATACAGCTTGTGACCGAAAGTTATAATCTCATGCTAGTAAATGAAAAAATGCCAGAAAGATATGGAGGTGCTAGGTCATTCAAATTTTGTAAACAGAGGCGAACAATTGTAACTTTGTCTATGAGAAAGGACGTTGCCAACCAAGGTGATTTAGAACTCGTGACTAGGGGTATACCAGGCTACACCACAGATAATACGTGCTGCTCTGTTCTGTATAATCTGAAGACGATTTGCTAATGTAGGACCACAATTTCCCCAAACAACATTGCAATAGTCTAAGTGTGGCAGGATAATGGCATTATAGAGAGTAGTAAGATATCATTGGAACAAGGACTTGCATTTTTACATAAACATAACATTTTAAGTGAAGTTTGCGAACATTTTAATTGCTGATTCCATGTAATGTTTCTCATCACCCCCCCCCCCCCCCCCCCTATGATAAATCCCAGATGCTTAAATTCACGCACTCTCCTGAAGACTGACATTAGTAATTTGAATAGACAAATCAATTAATTGATATGTAACGTATATAAACGTATCTTGAACCTATACATAAATCTGACTTATCAAACATTAAGGACTAAACTTGTTACTTTCAAGCCATTTGTTAAAGTGTGAAGATATTCATTAATAATTTTGACATATCATAAATGAGTTGAAGAAATAGAAATGGTGTCATCAGCATACATATAACTTTACCAATGGGATAAGTAGTGGCAAATAATTCAAAAATAAGAAGCCAAGCAGGACCATCATTGAGCTTTGAGGATTCCACACACTAGATTGACAAACAATCAGAAAGTATGCCTTGACAGAATTATATTGAGTTCGACCACTTTAAATAACTTTTGAACCATTTAATGCAATATGACTTACTCATACAATTTAGTTTTTATTTAGAAAAATGTTATGATTTACAGTATTCAAAGGCTTTTTTAAGAATAAGTGTGCATAAACCAACATTTTACCTCTATCTAGTTCCCCATACCAGTCCTCAGTTACAATAATTAAAGCAGTAGAAGTGGAATGAAGAGGACGAAAGCCAGACTGATTACTATTTATTAGATTAATTACATTTAGGTAGTTATAAAAGTGATCAAAACAGCTCTTTCAGCACTCTTAGAAATTAACAACCAAAAATTGAGATAGGCCTTATAGTTACCAGGATTGCACGGGTCACCAGCCTTGAAACTGGGATTACTCTAAGCTCGTTGCAGAAGGTGGGAAACTTACTAGTGGTGGAAGAGTGATTAATAAGTGAGTAATTTACTGGTGTGAGGAGTGTACAGCCAATTTAAGTAGTTTCGAGAAGGAATATTATCGAGAGCCAGTAACTTTTGGTCATTTTATTAATAGTGTTAAGGAATATTCATGAGTGACAGGAACAAATCAAAATGTGGCCCATTATTGTCATTATCATCAATATGTGCGTTATAAATTACAGAACTCTTATCTTTAAGTTTCCCTGCAAGCTTAGGTCCAATTTCAACAAGTAATTATTAGTGCATTTGCAAGTATCTGTATCTCAGTAACTTGAGCGAATTAGTTTGATTCAGAAATTTCGTGTCTTTATTTTTATATGGGATGACATGTCGAATGTGCTCCCAAGTTTTTTTGAGACTATTTTATTTACAGTGTAATTCCGTTTGAGCGAAATTCTCTTTTTTATCTCTGATTAATTTATTAGTTTTATTTTTAATTTTGCGAAATGATTCCCAGCTTCGGGATCATTGTTTGAACGAATCGTAATTTAGTTTTAATTTGTCTCTCCTCCGATTCATTTCAACGATTGCATTAGTAAGCCATGGAGCACGTTTTTACGAACTCTGTGTATTTTAATGGGTGCATGTTTATCAACAATACTCAAAAAAGAGTGATTCAAACTTTGGCAGAAATGTCAATTACCATTATTTTTACAAGATCCCAATCAAACTGGCCAAGTCATTTAGAAAAGCCTGGTCATTAAATTTAATATAGGAACGTGAGCTTTTTATATTTATGCTTCTGTTTTATTAGTATGACTATTTCTGCCTACCCCAAGTAACTATGTTATTGAATGATCACTAAATCCTATGGGATTGACCCTGAATTGCAAGCTTATCATTACTTGAAACATAAAAAGGTCGTCCAATCGGTGCTTGTGGCACTTGTCTCAGTTATTCTAGTAGGTTCCTTAATAAGCTGGATAAGATAAAACTTGACACAAATATCTATAAGTTTCTTTGTGGAACAGTGGGTGTGCAGATAAAGCAAAATACAATTTTAATCCCCCCCATTAGAAGTACTCCTTACCTTCAGAACAATATCTGAGGGAAGGTGTATAAGGTGATCAAATAAATCAATACAGGGAACATGGTACCCCTATACCACAGTACGACAATGAAGGTCGCTATAAGGCATTATCTCCATTAGTAAAGGAGTTCAAGCTGATCAGAAAATAATCAGATATAATTTGTGGGTACAACATTGTTGATATAAAAATGCAACACCTCCTCGTTTAGTTCATTCATGGTTGTCATAAATTCTGTCATTTCTGTATAATAATAATATCATATTTATATTACTTCATCTATTTATCCACACAGAAATGTTTCGCCAAAGATCACTATTACATCATTGGGTATCGCTCAAAAATGCTCAGACTCATCAAAAATGATAGTTAAACCACGAATGTTGGGTTGGCAATAACAAACCTTTTTGAATTATCACGCAATTAAAAAGATACCATCGAAAATTCCTATGATCGGGATCTGTAATACAAGACAAATTAGAGTTGAGGGGATTAACAATAACTACTTGTTGTCATGGTTATTTGCAACCTATTTTACATCTGCAAAAGTTATTAGAATCATTAATATAAATATTATTTACAATTAGAACAACTCTGTCATCATGCTTCAAAAAAAACTTGTATTAGTAGTAACTATGCAATGTTGTCTTGGGCATGGTTAATGAGCACTTGTTTCTCATAAACAACCCGCGACGCTTATCCCAGATAGTGATAAGAGGGTAGACCAAGACACTTACTAATTATTTTTAATGGGACCTGATCAAAACAGGGGGATATTGCAATGGTAACACATGATGAACAAACATTATTGGAAAGCTTATACCACCCTTCCATATAATTATAACAAAGTGGCAGTTTTATGTAGTGCAAGAATTTGTTAAAAGAATTGCCCCTTTGGTCCTTTGACCTTTGACACCCATTTGCGTAACACGCATTGTCACTCACCCAGTGTAGACATTTTTAAAACGAATTAGCAGCGATTTGCTTAAGCCGAACTATCGAAAAAACTCATCAAAATTCATATTTTCTTATTTTTGTTACTGGCATGGATATGCGAACATACCCTGCAAGTGGTTGGCTGAAATCCGTGTATTAAAGACAAGGCGTACTTTTTATCTGATCTGTAATTTCTATACTGCGTATCCAAATTTCCGAACCTTGAATTGAAAAAGCCTTTCCTCCCTTCCTGTGAATATCACAGATTTTCAGCATGGTATTGTGCACCAGATCAATGCGTTTGAACTCAAACCACAAACATTAATTGATCTTTTTTTATGCTGTACTGGTGTAAACCACAATCAGCGTTTTAGTGGAGATTTGAGACGGCCGTCGCGTAATCTATTGGCGGGAGTACCTTAGACAAATTCTTCAAATACTCTACTATTTTTTTCACTATTTTGGTGTTTGTTTTCTACATTAAAGCATTTATATGGAAATGGTACAACTTAGCCTCGAGTTAATAAGTTAAAAAAATGCATTTCACATTTTTTTTCGATTCTCTCGCATTATCGCTGCATTCCTTTTAATGCATCATTTGGCACACTCACCAGTGGAATTGAGGACTTTGACACCACTCGCCAGTGGGACTTGGTGGCTTTGGCGTAACTCGCCATCGGGACTTGATGGCATTGCCGTAACTCGCCAGCGGGATCTTGAGGGATCTTCGTGGGGTCACTCGCTTTTTTAATTCGCTTTTTTTCTCTCACTCGCCGTTTCATATTCATAACGCGCTGCCAAAATATATCCCCACACTCCACACTTGCACAAGATTTTAACAGTAATTTTGGAAAATACCGCAACATACGAGGCCTACTTAGGCCAAAAAACAAGTTTGCCTCAGAAGACCGCGCGCATTTGTTTAATATTTTGGGACAGCATATTTTTTTTTGGTTTTTCATACTCATTTGATTTTTTTTAAATTCAGAAAAAAAGAAAATTTCGGCAAAAAATTCAATAAAAATTTAAAAAAACCGTATCTCGCATTAGCATTTTTCTTAAAAAAAAAAAAAAAAAAAAACTCATTTCGCATTTTGCCCATTTTTCCAGCATTTCTTTTCCGAGCAAAAGAGTATTACCTCTAGGCACGCTGGAAAACGTTTGTTGTTACACGATTCTTCGCCGGCAAGTTCGTTCTGATACCATTCCCTTTGAGGCAATCGACACAAATTAGGAAATACTACGAAGTCCTCTACACTTTTTTCTTCTAGCCCGAGCCTCCAGGTCCACGTAGGGGACACGGCATTACAACATCCATTATTCCACCATCATCATAATACCTAATAAATACGAGGTGAATATGAGAGAAAGAATATGGTTTTGTTTTTTGCTATATGTTTAATCCAAAAACTGTGTTGGTTGTCCACGATGTGCTACTTCTATGATATCCATCACCAATTTCCCATCATGGGCGGGACGCACGCAGCCGTGCACCTGACACGTATTATAGCGTAGTAAATGTATCATAGCTAGTAATTACCCTCGTATCATGCCACCGTTTATTATTGACAACATTCCTGGTACGTAACATAGCCAGTCATAGTCTGGTATGTATGGTACACCCCCCATGCACCCCCACAGAACTAACCCACACCAACTTTTTTAGGTGCCTTTTAGGGTCATAAACACTGTTGGGATGTTAACAGTGAAAAATCCCGATCCTCGGATACCAGATGGCCGCCATGATGGCTGCCAAAATTAGTCAAAATGAAAAAAAATCATGATCAGCTCAGTTTAACTTAACCCAAAAATAACTACAATAACATAATAAACTACAATAACATGGTAATTTTATATGTTTGCAACACTCCCAAATTCATTTTTGGTATTCTTATTTTGCTAGAATCGTACAAATCCCCGATGGCGGCCAATATGGCTGCCAAAGGTAGTAAAATGTGCGAAACTCGAATATTACCAAAATTTGATGAAAGAATAAATGAGATGATCAGATAATGTTTAATCATAAAATACTTTAAAGCTACTTGTTTTTCTGTTTCAATGGCACTAAGTTTAAGATGGCCAGCAAAATGTCTAATTTAAGAGGAAAAGTCACCACCACTTTAACACCCAACACTCTTGTATAATAATACTTTCTATGGCATACGGGTCCTTATAACCAACGGGTTCGATTAGTCCCTACATCGTGTCCCACCACGTTCTGAGGAGTCGACATAGCCTGAATCTAACCTATTCCACTGCGCTGTCCTGTAAATTGCGCTCTTCTGGGAGGAAGGCAGAGACACACTTGGTTATATACTACACCCCCCGCCTAAAAAATCCTAACGATGTTGAAATGGCCATCAACCTGCTCAAACCGTGCTTTCAAATGAACGCGCCAAGCCAGCTGGATAAATCGCTCAACTTCCCTCATCTTCGTTATCAATGCCATGGCCGTCGCCAGAGGGGGGGGGGGCAGGGTGAAGCTGCCCCCCTTTGGGGAATCTTTCCCACCCTCTTGCCCCCCTTTTCCCCTGAATAAAAGCTGGTTACGCCACTTGTCAATGCATTACGATACAGTCAATAGTCAAACACATTACGCGAACAACGCTCCTGCATTTATTATAATTCACCCACATACCTTTTTAATACAGTAATTAATCGTTCGGCTTTTTAAGCGGGAGTATATCATAAAAATAAATCCATTTTTGTATAATCTGAAAGTATCCCAAATAGAGCAAAACTATAAACCTATAGATATTTTATATAGCGATTGTCCACCGCGATAACGCAAACCCAATTGGTATAAAGAAGTACAATTTCGATGGCAATACGCGTGCTTCTAACAAACTGTTCGATAAAGCCTCCACATCGTGTCCAACCATGTCCTGTAGGAGGGGGTGTATTCTGAATAGCACATGGGCCTATTCCCAGTTTGCCACTGTCCTGTAATTTGCACGCCTGTTGTGAGGAAGCAGAACTGCCTTGAATGATGGAAGCTTAGACAGATCAACTTTAAATGAGCTCCTAATGGTCTTAAGCATGATGGCCATTACTTATATTAACTTCCTTGACCTTGGCCAATGCTAGAGAGGAAATACAAATGTTTCTATCTATTACTCAACATCTACTTCAAAACTATCTCCCCACTGCAAAACTTCCCTATAACTGCATATTGGCCATTCAGAACCATCCACTGCCTACAGACCTTGGTTGGGACATGAATGTGCAGACTTATCTAGCCATTTGGTCAGAAGGACCCGTCTTGCCATCAAGTCTTGCAGACATCTTGACTGAAGTCACTGAAGAGAAATGGCAAAAAAAAAAAAAACAAGAAAAAGATGATGGGAGGAGTATTGCATGTGGATGAGATGATCCATACTGGAGCATATATCAGCTTGACTGGCATAAGCTGATCTTATCCACACGGGGCCCGCTCCTGGCTGGTTTTTGGTCTCCAACCTTTTTGTTGGTGTTAGGGTCAGGAGAAAATTGTCCCTTCGGGTGTCTGCCATCCAGCAAAGCGGCCTTGAGTGCCCCGTCGCTGTGGCGACACCCGTGAACATCATCGCTTCTTAGGCAATGGCTTCCTGATCGCTTCTTCGGTTTTCTGGCACCATCTCCCGGGATATTTTTCGGCAGAAGCAAGCCAGTGTGACGTGAGAAAGTTCCCTCCACCCCCCCAATGCTAAATTCTGGGTAGGGTGGGTGCCCCTGAAGGCACATTTCTGGGGTGTAGTTTGCCCAGCGGGCAGGTACCCTGGTGGCTGGAGTGATGCCACTCGCACAATGTTGCACAGTACTGGTCAGCGTGGGAACTCGGTGTGTGAACACTAAGGTGTTTTGTGGAAAATGGCAGTAGTATCCCCACTACGCATGGGGATATCCAATACTGACAGAATGGCAAAGCTGCTTTTGAATGGATTGAAGCCAAAGCCCTCCAACTGCTGTTTGATAGTACTGATCCCCTAAACCTTCTATTCTAGCAGTCATGGGACATGGACCTGTCCCGACCCTGTCACAGTCCAACGCACCAGCGACATCCGATTTCGCTGCTCCAGAACGGTCCTCTCCCTAGTTTCCTGATCAGGTCATTGGCCCTAGTCCTGGTCACCCAGTGTACATCCAAGGTCAACGATCTCCAGCCTCTACAGAAAGAGATGGAATTTCAGGAAGCCAACTGGTCCAAGTCAAACAACTCATCACCAGCGACTGTCATCCACGCTGCCCGACCCGGCTTCATCTAACACACGATGCATATTCAGTATGACTTCTGCTCCATGCTCCACCAAGCAGCTAAATGTTCCTTTCCAAGGGCAGAAGGAATCCCTACACCCCCTGTTGGACGAGGAATGCGAACAGTTATAAAGCGTATTGTAATACCAACTGCGATACTGATAGAATAGATATCAAAGGGCAACCGCTACTGGATCTGCTTTGGCCAAATAGACTGCACCATATGGCGGAGGGAGATATCCAATATCAACTTTAACCCCCTAAGCCGCAAGGCCTGGAACACCATCAACAAGCTCACCGGCGTAGCTGTCCAGCTAAGCAGTGTCCTGTCTCTGCAAACTCCATCGCTTCACAGTACTGTCCAACAATGGAAAGTGGCAAACCAACTCACAGGCGAAGCCCACCTCTCGTGCTGTTAATGCAGAGATTAAACATCTTCTACAACCCTCTCCACCGTCAAGCCCCATGTCCAACCATTCACCACAGAGTAGATCACCAGAAGAATTAAAGTGTCTCAGAGCAGGAAAGCTCCTGCAATGACAACATCCATACAGATTGAAGAATATGGCACCCGAAGCTGTGCAATGGCTCCAACTCTTCCTTCTACTTGCAGGGAACATCAACTATTCCATCCAGATTAAGACTTCAAAGGTCATTTGCAATCCTTGCCCAAGAAACCATCAAATGACCCCAAGAGTTACAGACACATCTCGCTACTATCTCACAGCTATAAGCTGCTTGAGCGACTGATACTCCGGCAGGGTCAATGATACGGTCGAGCAAAATTTACCCCCAGCCCCCACGCGATGTTTCGAAGAGGGTGAAATCAACAACTGATCAGATAGCAAGACTCTTAATGACATCGAGACAGCCTTCCGAGAAGGGCAGAAGTTTGGAGCAGTCCTTCATTGACCTAACTGCTACGTACGATACAGTCTGGCCCCGAGGCCTCTACCTCAAGCACTCCAAATCGTCCCTGATGTCAAGCTTGTCATTCATTATGCTGCTCATCCAAGACGATCTTTCGTCCTGGAGACAATCAAATGGGCAAAACGCAGTAGTAAGCGCAAACTTCGGTATGGTGTCCCACAAGGTTCTGTCCTGGCACCCAAGTCTTTTCAACATCTACTGTCAGATATGCCAAGGGATATTGTTCGAGGACGCCTCGCAACGACACGGCACTTGGAATACTGCTGATTCCTGTGAAGTCCTTAGAACAGTGTTGTCAGACCGACCTAATCACTGTAACCAATTCTTCTCTCCCCCCGCTGGCACTTGAAAACTCAGCAAATCCCAAGAGACCGTCAGCTCTGTTTTTTCACCTTCAATCGATGCGCAGAAAGAGACTACACATCACTCTAGAATGGAAAAACTGTCACAATGAATCAACACCGAGTACCTTGCGTCACAATGGACCGCAGCCTTACTTTTCATCAACACACCAGAGGCAGTCGCTGCCAAGACGCAGTCCTGTGTCAACCTCTCAGAAGACTCGCAGGAACTGGATGGGGGTGCATCCTTTGACCCTTACATACATCAACTGTTGCCTTGGCAGACTCCCACTGCTGAAAACGCTGCACCAGTATGGAATCACAATGTACATTCACACCAAGATTGATGTCGTCTTGAATGATGCAATGAGACTTTTTAGTGGTTGCCTTTGGGCGACGCCTGTAGAATAAATTCCAATTCTGCTTGAATAGCTCCTGCAAACCTTAGGAGGAACCTTCATACGATCAAGCATCGCCAGAAATGTGATGAACCTGGTAGTCTAATTCCACCACCCACCACCCTTTTAGGATCAAAGAATTCCACGGAATCACTTGTCTACCAATCCAGACAACTGCAGGTCACAGTAACCCTATCGATCATCTTGGATCCATGACAGATGGATGAGCAATGGTCATCCTCTACGTTGAACCTAAGCTGTTTTTGGACAGCCCATCTAGCAAGCCCAAAGGCCTTGACTTGATAGGACAGCTGGGTCAACAACCCAACAGACTCAAGACTGGCGTTGGTCCTACAAAGACCTTCCTTCACACGATCGGAGTAGACCCATCACCAAACTGCGATTGTGGAGAGCCACAAACCATTTAGCCGGCAGCGTGAAGGCCTGATTTTGGCATGAGATCAACGATCTCTGATAAAGTATTTTTTTTTCAGCTGATTATATCTTCGGAAAGGGTATACACTGGACCCAAGGTGGGTGGAAATTGCAACCCATGGGCACTTGATGAAAATCCAAGATGTCCGCCATTTGGGGCTGTTAAAAACTCTAAAATGCATTTTACACAGACAGGCCAACCCAAAAATGCAAGGTAATGAGTGTTTTTGTGCTAATTGTGGCTGTTTTGGGTAGGAACCTTAAAATGCAAATGTATATTTAGAGGCATACGCTTGAATAATTTAGTGAAATCCAAGATGGCCGGCCATTTTGAAGTAGGACATCACAAAATGCACATTTCATTTAAAGTGCAACCCAAAATACCCAAGTCCTACAATTAAGTTGACTGTTATTTCCTTTGCCATAATATGTATTGGAAATCTAAAATACTAAATTTTTACATTGTCACAGTGGCTAATAAAGATATTCAAGATGGCCGCCGCTGAATGTTTTTAAAGGCGCTGTTTTTCGTAAAATAATTTACCTGCAATCAATGATAAATGACGGCAAGAACATTTCTTACATACATTACTCGTAGGGGTGTATTTTTAAGCCTCGGACACTATAAGCCTAGTAATACCATTGTTGTAGAGTATAAGTACCGATGTGAAAGCAATATAGTCCGGTGGGAGCCAATAGTGTCCCGGGGGCTCATAGACGATAAGGAATAAAGCGTGAAACTATGTTGCGTGAAGATTCAATTGAATCGAGTGCCCAATTTTTCACCATTGTTCCTGGACTACGATTATGCCGGACAATGTTTACTTCTTTCTGCACCGTACTAACTATTGGTCAATTTGATACGCCAACCATATCAAATGGCAACACACCTAGACTTGACTTATGGTCCATTAATAGTTTCTCATTTGTTCCATTTTCTTATTCTCTGGTTTACTTGTTTTTGTTTTTCTCATTCTCCATGGCATGAACAGAAATGGAACAAGTCATTTTGCAGAGACAACTCCACACCTTTGATCTACATGGTGGCCTCACACCTCCACAGGAGCACTTAACACTTCATAATTCATTGCAAGCTCAAGGGCACAGCATTGGCACTGCGTCTGGCAACAGAACTGGGCCCTTCCGGTTTCCAGCATGCTGAGTTGTACCAGTTCAGATGATCAGATTTCAGAGCATTCCTCCAGATAGCTACCTGACGATGTGCACGGGCTACATTATTCCTTGAGGCTGTCAAATTATTGGTGGCAGAGAACATAGTTTAGGTGCATAAGCCGAACTTTGAGCTACTTTAGATGATCCTTACGTTATGGTCTATGCCTCCGATAGCGACTGATATGCAGATTGCCCATAACATGCCAGAATGATGGATGTTGCCTGCCTCAGGAGACATCCACCTTGCAGAGAGACGATCGACGTAACAACCCCATGGCAGGTTAATGAACACTGTTTACCTCGTAATACTTTCAAGGCTCCAGCCTGCCAATGGGCCGTATAGTGGTGCTACGGTGTCACAAACCACTCAGACCGTGGGAAGCCAGAAGTCTGGCATGATATCAAGTTCTTTTGTAACGGTTGCCCTTGATATCAATCAAGAGTGCCCTGCACAGGGATGTCATCATGACATTCCCCTGAATATCGCCTTGATAACAGAAGTGTAGTAACACAAACGGCGGAGTGGCTTACCTGTTCCGGGTCCTGCCCTCCAGCCTGTCGACCGCCTCCACGGACCTTCACAAGGGGTCCGTGCAAGGTGGTAGCGGGTTTCATCTTCGTCTATTAGATACGACTGGCTACTTGTTTCAACAACAACTCCTCCGCGCAGAGGCTCCCGGCCTTTATAGAGAAGGTCCTAGACCTGATAAAGTCACTCGGATTCATCAACCTCGACAAGTCAATCCGCTCACTCTCCCAGAGCCCCAGTTTCTGGGAGCAGAGACTGATTTTCTGTTGCAAGGTGAGACCCTTCTGCAGAAAGAGTAGCCTCGGTCTTGGCGTGTGCCCGAGCAAGCTTGGAGAGCAGGTCGTCCCAGCCAGGCTAATGGCTTCGGCTTCTTGGGACTCTGCCAGCCTCTTGGATGGTTTCCCTACTGCAAGATTACGATGAAGGGTTATCCAGATTCACATCTCATGTACTCCGCCGATCCTGGACCACCCAATGTCCCTCCGGATTCCAGTGGTGCCGCCTGAAGCTGTTCCCGACTCATTGGTGTACACACATCCACGCCTTGGAGGTGGGAGCCCCTTCAGGAAACTAACAACCTCCGTGACGCTGACGACATATGCGTCGGTGTGAGGGCCCACTAGGGTTCCCACAAAGTGTCGGGGCGTTGGTCGCCCATGCAAGCTATCATATCAATGTTACAACATGAACGGTAGTGGCCTACCTCAACAGGGGGAGCAAGGAACCTCAGTCTCTGCAAGGATGTAGTCAGGCTTCTAGAGTGGTGCAGGCAAAGGGACATTGCCTTAAATAATAGCATCACATTTACCAGGGGTGGAGAACGCCCTAGCAAGAACGTCCTCTCCCAGAAGGGCACGCAATGCCATCGCCATCGAAGGTAATGGGTCGTCAGTGGAATGGCACCTCCTGCCGTCAAATTTTTCAGAGGCTATCAGCGTCCCCACGTGGACCTATCCGCCTCCACTGGCATCACCTGCTTCCGGCGTCCTACTCATGGAGTCAAGATTCCAGAGCCGTGGGTCAGGATGCGATGGTGGATCAGTGCCTATGTACCCCCTCCCCTCCCATTGCGATTATACCGAGAGTCTCGAGAGGTATGCTCGGTCCGACAATTGCCTGGTCTGTTGATGGCCCCATGGGGCCGGCTCATCTGTTGTTTCCACGGCTTCTAGACCTGCTAGTGGGGGACTATTGCTGCGTGTAGCGATCCTCCAGCCGACACTTCCGACCCGGATCGTACCATCCGCGCTCTCAACTTGCTGTCCTGCGCATTTCCTTCCCGCCAACATACACTCAGGCGGACTTTCTGAACCGGTACTGGCCCACTCTCGGGGCTCAGGCAAGGAGGAAGTCAACTATAGAATCTTACGATTCTCGAATCTGCGGGGTCTATAGATGGTGCGCCAACGAGAGATTGTCGCTGTCTGGCGTCTGTAGGCACGATCGGGGTTTTCCTAACGGAAATTTTCCTTGAGGGTTTTGGTCGGCCAAACAGTCAATGTTTACCGGACCGCGATTGGGGCGCTTCATCGGGGCTTCAGAGACACACAGTAGTTTCTAATAGCCCGATCCTCATGAAATCTGCTGAGGGTGTGTTTTCGGTTCGTCCGACGGTTCGTTCACTCGTTCCGGAGTGGGATCTGCCGCTAGTGGCTCCAGTTCTTAGAGGACTTCGAACCACTGGAGAGGGCCAGTTCCTGGACAGGAAGACGGCCTTCTGGTGGCAGTCGCTTCTGCTTCTGGGCGATGGGTTCCGAAATACATACCGTGTCCATTGACGAGCTCCCCTGCGTTGGTCGATAGACGGCGTTCCTTCCCCACGCTAAGAATCAGACTCCGTCTTTCACAAACATTCACAACCGTGGCCAGTTTTTCTCCCGACCTGGCTGGCTGCGGGCGGTCGAGAAACCCAGGTGCCCGGTCAGGGCACTCAAATGGTACCTCAGCATCTTGAGGCTTCCAAGACATAAAACTTTCAATCTAAACGCCCCCAACCCATATTGTCCAGTCGAAGGACACAGCCGCTGGATTTCCTCAACCATCCGTACGCCCCCCGAAAAAATCACAATCAGTTGGTCGGCTCTCGGGTTAGAAAACAGCTACAAAATGCATTTTGAGTTGCGCCCCGTCTGTACAAAACTGCAATATTTTAGTGTTTTAATGGTCACACGCAGCCATCTTGGAGGTTTCTAATTGCCTAAGGGTGAAGACAATTTTTACATCCATCTTAATTATATGGTATACCCTTAGAGTATATATATCAATGAGAAAATTTGATACACGTGTATATTGGGTTGATCTCTCTGTGAAAAGGGCATTTTCGTGGGTTTTTTCTGCTTTAAATTTAATGGCGACCATCTTGGATGTCTCAAATAATCAAGCGTGCCTTCCAAGATAACATTCTAATTTACATTTCCTACCTCAACATGAATGATTATTTAAAAAAAAACAATTACCAAGGCATTTTTGGGTGTCCTTGTCCATGGAAACGGCAATTTTGGGGTTGTTACAGTGAAATGGCGGCCATCTTGGATTTCTCAATTGCCCAGGTGGCTGTTTAACACCCAACTGGATTCCATTATATACCTTTCAAAGAGATATAATCAGCTGAGAAAAAAACTTTATCAGAGATTTTCATCTACTCCTCCTCCGCTGCTGGACTATTAGCCACATCATATATGCCTGTGAGGTTTACAAGTCCCCAAGAGGAATTCCAGGCCTGATCAACCTGGATGATGAAACTATCAGCTGGTTAAAGACGGATCTTCCACTGTGATTTTGGACTTGCAACGAACGACGAACGAGTAGTATCGGCAATAATTTTTTCATATGGTTTGGGTGGTGTTTTGTTTGCAGATTCCATCAATGTTTGGCTTTGGCGGCTGTTGATTCATAAGGGCGCTTAGTGAAATAGAATATGAAGTTCGATACCTGTGCGGTTGTTTTGGTTTTTTAAAAAAACTCCGTTTGCATGATAGGGAGATGGCCGTGGATCTTAGAAATTGGAGAAAATTGGTGGCGTGTGGTTGTGATAGAATCAAGGTGAGTGTTGTGAATTTGGGGCCCTTGTACGTTTATGATGACTTATCGCTCGTATTATTTGTGGGTATTGTAGAGATGGGCGGTGGCCTCTTGTGTCTAGTAATGTCAATATACATTTTGGTTACTGCTCTAATACAATGTCATTACGACTATGGGTGTAGTGTGTGGTATTCTGGTCTTAATAAAAATCTTAAGGCTAGACTACAGACAGCACAAAATAAGGTTATTAGAAGTGTACTGGATCTTCCACCTCGTGCCATGTTGGAGCTCGGGATTTCTGTAATCTGAAACTGGTTACCTGTTTGACCTCAGAGTCTCTCAGATTAAAATTTTGTCATATTTTTTGGATATTGCATGATGATAGTCCATATCTTTGAAGAGTGGCATCACTAGAACCAATATATTCATCATCAAACCCAGTCTAGTAAAGCTAGATGTCTCTCTTCAAAACCATATTGGGGTCACATGGTCATAAATCTTTTATATTCTCAGCAATTAAGAACTGTAACTCCCTTCTTCGCATATTCAACAAGTTGGTCAGCTAAACCTCTCTTTAAAAAAAGAGGGTAACTCACAATTTGCTCACCAAATCAAAAATAGTGAGGATTCATGTTTTTGTAAGTTAAGACTTATTATATCTTACTTTATTTTTCAATACTGGGATATTTTTATCTTTGTAAAGGTGGAAATTTTCGCAGGTTTTTATTTTCGCGCTAAAATTTCGCGGTGAATATAGGCCCGCGAAAATGAAGGGCTTGCGATGGTGGCTTTTTTACGGTGGTTTTGTGGTTGCGGTCGGTGTCCGGTTGCCGTGGAGTTGGGTTCTCGCGCGTTCGGCCGGGACTGTTGAAGTTATCGAAAATGTCTGTCCTTGAAATTTCCACTTGACAGGATTCATATTTGAAGCATATTTCTATGGTATTTATATATGTTGTCATAATGTAGGCTTGGGTTGTCTTTTGATAGTACGCTGGTCAGTTAGTTTTGGGTGTGAGTGGGGGGGACATATATTAATTGCTGCTGCCGTTTTACTATAATTTTAAGTTATTTCAAATGTATGTGCAATCCAATTGTTTTATTACGAGGTGTGTTCTAGGACAGACATGGAAATAAGTGTACCTTTATATGTGTACTTTTTTGTGTTTTTTTAGCCTTGGAATTTTGCCTCACAATTGAAATTGAACAGTGAAACACTGGGTATGTGTGTGATGTATATACTTGCTCTCTTGTCAGCTCCACTTATTATTGTCCTTTGCTGTGGAGCACCACCACATTTTTCTTTTTTAGGTTTGGTCAAGGACCTTCTGTCATGAGTGTGGACAAGAATCGGATTGTTCCGAACTTGGTGACTATGCCCAGCAACTAATCCCTGTAAGCGGCAGACCATCGCTATAAAATGCCTATAGGTGTTTATTTTTTTTGAGATACCCTCCAGATTTAATAACAAGTGGTATTTCGTTTTATTTACATTGACCAAGTGTTAAAGCGCTTGAAATCGCTAAATAAAACATCTATAGGTTATCATTTGCTTTATTTGAGATATCTCTAGATTATAACAAAAGGTATTTTTTTTTATTTATACACCAAGTTTGTATCTCACAACAAGCGTGGGCAAAAATTAAAGGAACAGTGCAATGGAATAGGTCATAATCCAGATATACCGCCCCCTCAACAGAACATGGGTTTGGACCGATGTGGAGACTCTATCGAGCCAGTTTGGTCCAAAAGGCGCCCGTATTGCCATTGAAATTGGTATGTCCCATTATACTAAGTGTGTGTGTGTGGTTAAAGCGGGTGGAAAATCCAATTAAATATGGATTACGTTATCATTTATACTACAAAGTATTTTTCAGCCATAATGACCCATGATGTTTTCTCTCTGAAATTAGACCATATTTGCCTGGCCCATCTTGACTTAAGTGCATTGAACAAACACCAGTATGCTTACTTGTTCTATGGAATAAAACATAATCTGATCATCTCATTTAATTCTTTCATCAGTGTTTTGGCTACTATTCGCGTTTTCTCACAATTTTCTACTTTTTGGCGGCCATATGGCCATATTGAGCATTATAGCAAAACGAAACTCTCCTCTCTCTCGCTCCACGCTCTCTTCTCTCTCTCTCCGCTCCCTCCCCTCTCTCTCTCCTCTCTCTCTCTTTTTCTCACTGGCTTTCCTCTCTCTCTCCTTCTCTTCATCAAGCCTATTCTTTCTGTTTTTCTCTGTCTCACTTTCTCTCTCTTTCTCTATATGGCTCTCTCCCCTCTCTCACTTCTTTTATATCCCTCAACATTTTCATCCCTCTATAATTTTACGTTTTCTCTCTTAACCTTCTCCCTATCTCCTCTCTCTCGACCACCTCCTCTTCTCTCTCCTTTTTCCTCCCGGGCCCTTTTTCTTACTCTCTCCCTCCCCCCTCCCTCCCTCCCATCCCCCCTCCCTCCCTCCCTCCCCGCCCTCCCTCCTCCCTCCCTCCCTCCCTCCCCCTCCCTCCCTCCCTCCTCCCTCCCTCCCTCCCTCCCTCACTCCCTCCCTCCTCTCCTCCCTCCCCTCCCGCCATCCCTCCCTCCATCCCCTCCCTCCTCCCTCACCCTCCCTCCTCCCTCTTTCCTTTTGCTCTCCTCTGTACGCTCTCCCCCCTTTCTTCTTCTTTCATTCTTCTGATCTTCTTCCTCTCTTCTTCTTTGCTTCTTCTTCTTCTTTCTCTCCTCTCTCTCCTTCTGTATGCCATCTTTCACTGTCCTGCTTGTTTATGCCCGGTTTGTTTGGTTTATTCTTTTAGTCATCTATAGTCCCTATCTCACCTTCTACGGTATGTCAAACCGGAAAGACCTTGCAGTTTTCACATCTCAAAGACCCCTACAAATTACATTCTCCTTTCATTCCCTGTCTCTCTCACAAAATACGAAGCACAACACACCGAAAACTCTCCCTCTTTCTCTCTCTCCCCTCATTCCCATATCTCCCCTCTCCTCAAGCTCTCTCTTTCCAGTTCCTTTGTTTACCATCTGTCTACGTAGCCACCGTCGATTCACGCTAATCCATGCGCGCGCCGTTAATTCACTACGATGCGTTTCACACGTCGATCCTGCCTCGATCCCTGGCAGTCCCCATCTCATAACAACCAGTCGTTGGCAAAACAGCAAGTGTTTAAATAAATTACGCACGGCCCGCTGTGAAATCAAAGTTAAGATTGGCCGAAGGAGTGCACGATGGAAAAAGTAATGTAAATCTCAATAAAAATTCCAATCCGATGGCGCTACCCATGTCAAGTTGCGCTTTAATAATAGACCTAGGGGGAGCCCGCGCTGTGCGTGGGCCCCCGCTAGCTGAGTGAACGGGAGAGATCACTGAAATGGAAGCGGTCACTGAAATAGAAGCGATCACTGATGACGAACAGTGTCCTGTCTTTCCTGTAGTTCGCATTTTTAGCTTCGTAAATTTTGCACTCGCAACCCGAATTCTCATCGACAGCGTTTTATGCTTCCTTTTTTCCCCTTTAATCCTCTTCCCTGTGCCGGGACCGTGTTTTCCAGCACTTCGTGATTCTATATTTGTTCTAATAACTCCTCAAACACCATATAAGTTTTATATCATATCCGTAGTAGTTGGTTCCAAGTTGATTCAGGATTGGCACTGCATGCGGTGAATTGCCATATTTTTAATAGTGCCGTCCATAGCGCGGGGGTGGGGGGGGGGGCAGTTTGGATTGCCAGCCAGTCGGGGGCGAAAATATCCATTCGTAACAGAGGTGTATCCATCAGGGAAATGTTTTTCGTCGGTACATGTGTCTTGTGGAAAGCTTTAATAATGAGTTTATGTTTGCAGAATTAAGCGAAAGAGCATTTTAACCATAAAACTATGCGTCAGTGCAGTTGAATGGGGATTGATCTTCTCCCCCTCCAAGGATTGGTCACCGTGAGGTTCGAAGCCAGCCGAAATTGTTTGTATGTAGTACATCACATTTCTCCAAAATCCTACCCCGCCCTGATTAAGGGCAATGATTCACCCCTCCCCCCAAAAAAAAAGTCATGGCACGCCGCCACTGATTATTATTTAAGGCTTAATCATGTAAATGTTTTGCTCTATTTGTTTTCGTACAACCCTTCATCACCCGAGTGGCCGCGGTATGGCCATTTTGTGACCCGGTCCTTGACCTACCCTATGTGACCCCCCCATCGGAAACTTTTATAATTCTCGATTGGGGTACTATTCCGATTAGGGCGATGTCGTGGGCGATATCGTTAATTGTTAGTCTCGTTCAACAATCAAGTCTTCTGTATTATCCATATTGAAACGCTAAAATTATTCGCGTCGGTATTGACAGTTGGAAGAACTAAGGCATATAAGAACCACTATATGAGAAACAAACTTTCCCGCGCTAAATCATACACCTCATTAGGGCGAGTGGAAGTCCACCGCCAGCTGTACCACCGGGAGTGAGTCATTTGCCCCCAGTCTTGGTCTGTTGTTGTGTTAAGTAGTGATGTCTTTTATATCCATTTTCTTCCGAGAAATTAAAATATCGTCACTTTGTGTTGTTTTTAAAGCTTGACATTTTAGATAAACAAGAAGGGAATTAATTCATACAGGTCGAGTCAAAATTCGGCACCGACCGGCCCTTGGTCGGTCCTTGCCTTTGATTTGATCGCACTGCAATTTTTTTTCCAAAGAGGTACGATGGACAAGGCTATGATGTTTTCGAGCTACAACACTTGGCTACACGATGAAATGGCATGTCCACACTGTACTGGCCCGCTTACTATAGACTAACAGGTCTGCATCCTCATCTGTAGCTTGTGTGCGATTTTGGGGGCCCGATAATATTGCCCTGGACCATATGTCCAGGAGCATATATGCTATATGCTCATGGGCTAAATATCTGGAAAAAATATTCTACAAGGTCAAATACTGCTCCAGGAGCGTATTTTTGCCATATATGCTCTGGGGCACGTGCCTTCAAATTTTCAATGCTCCAGGACCATATGGTCCAGACCATATTATTTGGCCAAAATTGCACAAAAGCGGTCTGTTATGCCATGGCGTGTATCTGTTACAGCGTGTGTTTACCACCGGGAAGGGGGCAGGGCTCCAATAAAAAAAGTACTACCTCTCCTAACCGACCTTCATGATATCCAGGGCTATCGGGGACAAGATTATTGCAAAACGGGGTCAGTGACCCCGTTCATAAGCACTTCCACAGCCATTTCAGCTCATTACATCATTGATCTGTTGAAAAAACATAAATACAAAAGGCCTCACAATTGAGCAATATCAGGAAAGCGTATGTATGCACTTGGTTTTTCCTTTAGAACTTATTCATAGCAATGGTTAGAGCTTTTTGAAATTCCTGAATTTCCTATAATACACCTAAATTTCATTCTTTTGAAAGAATTATGTGAAATGAGGCAAAATTGCAATAGCTGCTTCCGCTGGACCCCAGTAAACCTATTTCCAATTAGTTATTTCCTTTCGCAAGTATTAATTTTGATTCAGATAAGAAATTATGCTTATGGCCCCTTGAAACTAAATATAGTTTAAGCCCGAATGAATAGTTTAACAGGCATCCTGGGCCAAGTGTAACAAATTTAATGTCTAAATCATAAAGCTTTAATAATTCATATTCGTGTACATAAGTTTTTATTAAAGTTACCCAATCTGGCGTAAATGTTTTCCGCTGGCTACCTTTTGATTGTATAACCGCTCACCTATTGCACAGCTACATCCCGTGTATCTACCAAACCGGGCTAATCGAGAATTTATGTCTCGATTGGGTGGGTCACTAGGTAGGTCCAGTGACCCGGGTCAACAAACGGCCATACCGCCCGAGGCCCTTATCTAAACCCTAACCGTCTTATATCTCGCCTCTCTTCCTCTCTATCTCTCTCTCTCGGTCCACACACATAAATATGTCTTATCGTACCTCCCCCTGTCGTTTACATTGATGTCGTGCAGGAGCGTGAAGAATAAACTACTAAAAGTGTCCGTATTGTGCGTGTCCCGTCAACTGTCCCTTGCAACTTTGATGGCCCTCATGCAGGGGCCATGCAAGCGACACCCCCGGGTGTCCTCACAACATTCTGTTGTGGCCAGAAACGTTAAAGAATAAATCTATATTTGTGAGTCTCAAACTCCAGTCTCCCTTGCCCTTTGACCGGTCCGCCTACAGAGGGCTATGCAGCTCACACCCGTGTCCTCACATTTAGTCGTGCAAGAAACGTTTGAAGAATAAATCCATACTTTTGAAGCTCAAACATCTCCTGTGCACCTTTGACCGGTTAGCCGTGTAGGGCCATGCAGCGGCAACCAAAGCAATATATTTGCCGCGGTTGCCCCAACAATAAGTTATGCGTACACACACCCGTAGCAACACGCGACCTCTGCGTCACACACCCGTACAACTCCGCCGCGTGTACGCACCTGTCAGCAGCCGCAGTCCGCACGCTGTTACTACACAGTGTACTATCGGTTATCGAAAAGTGCGTTTCCACAAGGCACGTTGCTTCAGTGCTGGATTTGACCATTTTCTGTTGTTTTTTAATATTTTTTCCTTGGTAACGTCAGATTTTGACAAAATTCCTCTCCGGCAGGATCCTTCCACTATGTTAGAACTATAAAAGTGGTTGAAAATTTGTGCGATGTATGATGAAAACTGAAGGCGTGATCTAAGGACACATATATCCGCATCATGGATTTCGTGAATTATAGTAAGATAGTCTAGCGGAAGGCCCGCGCTTCGTGCGCGGGCTCCCCGCTAGCTGATGAACGGGAGCGATCACTGAAATGGAAGCCATTCACTGAACAAAAGCGATCACGGCGCAACCAAACTCCGTAATAATTAATCCGAGTCCCAGCAACTTTAATAACTCAAATTCCTTTAGTTCCGGCCATATTCTGTAGCTCTGTAGTTACCATTTTCTAGGAAACGTCAATATTACATCCCCGTAATATACTTTCCGTTACATTTTAATGCAGCTTCTTTACAAAACTACTCCCGTGTCATAACCCATAGTTTCCGTCATACCCGAATCAAAGCGAAATAACATGACGCATTAATTGATCATTGTTAACCCTGTTGTCGTAGCTCTCATTTTCTAAATAATAAAACGTTATGATTTCATCATCCATTATAGTTTTTTTTATTGTTTAACCCTTTTATCTCAAGTACTCCCCCATGTGCTATATAGTTCCTCAAACTCCCATAAAGTTTCCGTCAACCTGCCGTTTATACCCTCCTCTGGCTTCCTTCCTCCTTCCTTTTCTCTTTGTCTTCTCTAATCCTCAACTTTCCCCCTCTCCCAAAATATGCGTTTGCTCTCTCATTCCGTCTCCTCCACCATCTCCCCCTCCCTCTCTCGTCTTCTCTCTTTCTGCACATTCTTATGACAATCTCTCCCCTCATCTTTTCTCTTATATTGCCATCAACATTTTCCCCCCCTCTACAAATTACGGTTTCTCTCTCATCCGTCACCCAAGCCCTTACAAATTCATTTTTTATACCTCTGTCGCTCGCTTTTTCCTGCTTTTATTTCCTTCTCTACTTTTTAGTCCGGTTTGTTTTGTTTCCCTCACTTTATTTTTTTTCTTTCTTTTTTCCTCATCGGCTCCCCCCCCTTCCTCTCATCTCTCCTTCTCTCACATGCTCATTACAACTCTCTGTTCTCTGTCCATTACTCTTTCTTCTGTTTTTTCTCCCTCTTCTCTCTCTCTTTCTGTATGGTACTCTCATCCCTCTCTCTATCTATGGCCTATCCCTCCACTTTTCCCTCTACAAATTATCTATTTCACTCTCATTTCATTCCATTCTCTTACTCATCCTCTGCACCTCTTCCTGCTCCCTTGCTTCCTCTCTTTCGCTCTTCTCGCTCTCTCTCTTTCAACATTTTCCCCTACCCCACTTAGGCATACCGTATTTCTGGCTCCTTCGGTCTCTCTCTCTCTCTCCTACTCCCCTTCTTCTCCCCCTCATCAACCCTCTCTTTCTATTCCTCCCTCTCTCCTCTTTCTCCTCCCTCCCTTCCTTTCGCCTCTCTCTATCCCTTCCCCATCTCTCTCTCCCTCTCCTCCCTCTCCCACTCACGTCCTATCTCCCCCCTCTCTCTCCCTCTCGTCCTCCTTCTCTCGTCCTCCTCTCTCTCTTTCATATCTCTCCCCGTCTCTCCACATATATAGAAAAGGAGATCCCGTCTGGCCGCGCATGTTTGTTCCATCATTGACGCGCTATTTTGGGGGTATTCGTAACTGGTCGCAAATCCATTTTACCATCTCGACTATTTCGTTAGCGTATGCGTTGGCCATCGTCTTTCAGCGTTAACTTGCAACGCGTGTCTGTGGTACTCCCCGCTTACATTTCGTTAACATTATTTTTCGAAACCGTTTCATGTTGCTGCTGCCTTTGTATTTTTGCCATGTCGACCAAAAAAAAGCATACGATTAGTTATTTTATGATAATATCAAAGAATATAGAGTTCACCCTGTAGAGAAGCTGTGGTTGTGCAAGGCCCGACCCCGGCTTCAGTCGTTTCGGTTCCAACATGCTTTTCACATAATCAGCGGTCTTTCTTGTCCTAGAGTCGGGCTCGAGCTAATTTACGGTTTGATAGGGCAAGTGATATTAAGAAAAAGTACAAGTTATTTAGCCATTCTCTATAACTTGTAAGCACAAAACACTCGGCTGTTTGCGGTTAATACAAGTATGATAAACAGGGAACGTATTAGGCGAACCATTGCACTGTTGAAAAAAATGTAATTTTTACAGTATTATAACGGACGCCCATTTCTGCCAACAAAAATCGGTAACGCGTCAGTATATGGTAAAAAAGAATAAACACTAAAACATGTTTAATTGTTTCGTTAAAGTTGCATGTTCCGATCGTCTTTGGGACCCCCCCGATTTACCCGGAAGTAGTATCGATTTGATATCAGATGAAGGCCGTTATTTTTCTCATTGTCCTGAATATGAGCCCTCAAATCCCTTCCATTCCCAAGATATGACGAAAAAAACATAACGTTTAGTGGTTAAAACCATCATATTAGCACAGTATTGAATAGGCTTTGCATATGCATTATTGCTCTCTAACCCCAACTCAACCAACACAACAGTCAAAAGTTTTGTTTCCACTGTACCTGATGGGGCTTATGTGCATGTGCCAAGCTTTCATATCAATTAGAACACATAGACATGGATCGGAACTAAGCACCCTTTAAGTTATTCCAGAGTTTTGAGAACGTGTATGGAATTTAAAACCAACACTGACGCCCACTATGTAGAACTTTTTTACAAATTGTGTCCCCGTAAAAATTTACAGTTATGTTGTAAACTCTACAATCAAATCCTGGTCAAAACCTGTAAAATTTGGAAATTCCCGGGCTTTTGTTGCCATAATGGATGACTTTATAATACCGTGAAATTTACACTTTTACTAGAAACTGTATTAGGGCCATTCAACATAGTATATTGAATTGGGACATTATTTAAAATGAATAAGAGCGTCAGTTTTAAATTTAGTCATAATATCCTGAAATTTTAACAAAATCCTTCATGTATTTCGAAATACCCGCAAAATACGGTTTCATAGCCTTTTTATACTTGTGCAACGGTACATTTCAGGGTACTTTACATTGTATGTCTAAGGAATTGAGTTTTCTTTTCAATTAATAAGGCTCTCCTGATCAAAACGTTTATTGACGTTAGGTTAACTTTGCTGAATTACATAAAGCTTTTTTAACCGCTCGTGGCACTGCTCGTGGCACTTCCCAAATTTCAAGACAAACGATTTTTTCAACATCCGTTTTAATATAACCGTATAATTACAAAACAAAAATGTTGAATTACGAATACCTTAGATTTTCAGTTTTTAAACGGAGAAGTAGATAGCTGGTTTAAAACCTTATAGTCAGCCATTTATTTTCCAATTTATATGTCGCGATTTGCCTTAAATGGGAGTGTCTAGCATCTGGTATAATATTGCCGTTCTGCGTGAAAACAAAAATCCTTCAAAAGCTATGTGGCAAAGTTGGCTATAGATACACATGATTTTTTTCTATCCAGGTTTCATATTAAAGGTGGGTGACCCGATCGACAAACCTCCCCCACACCACAACAACTTACATTACTCTTACACTTACTCTATCAAAATGGAGATTTGTTATCAGAACCTCTTCAAAGTGGTCGAACACTGACCAATTTAATTCACATTTTTTGCTACAACTATTCCAACCATCGGACGATTTATCAAAAAATGTAATCAGATGGTTTGTGACATGTGAGGGGAGAAACATTTTTCATCAGTTATAATGTTTTCCCCATCATACACAACAACATAAAGATGTAAAAATTTGCAATGAGGGAATTATTTGATGGTCCACAACCACGCCCCACTCTAACCATTACAATGTGATCGGAAGGCAGGATTTTAACACCGCGGAGAACCTTTCGATCTTGTGCCATGCAAAATCTTTACGCAACCCCTCGGTTTGCGTTCGATGAGACGCGTCACGTGTAATACGCAAGATCTGACGTTCCGTTCTTTTAGCGTGTCTAGGTAAAACACGAATTACCCCCCAATAGCGCGTAATTGTGGTGACAACGATTTTGTACAGGCCGGTGTAGGCAGACCGGAAATTTTCTCCTTTTCGAATCTGTGCCTCTTTCACACTTTCTCAGCCGGCTACTCTCTAGTATAACCCATTTTTACCAGTGGCGTCCAGCGGGAGCGTGAGCACAGGCGTACAGGACGATCACGCGAATCATCTGCGCGCGCCGTGACATGCACGCGATGCGTTCACGCCGCGGTCATGTGCGATGTGAGCGCTCACCATGGAGTAACCATTGAATAAACATACCGGTCGTTGGCAAATCAGCAGTGTTTAATCAATACGCACGGAGCGCTTGTTAGAAAGCAAAAGTTATGATGGCCGAGGCTGGCGGGTGGCTACGCTGGAAAAAGGAGGAAACTAATAAATTCCAATCCGATGGCGCTACCCATGCAAAGTTGCGTTTAATAATATAGATTTTAGAAATTTTCGCAGTATGTCAACACAAGTTGTTCGTTACAATTTGCTTGGATCAATTGGTTCATTGGAAGAGGAAGTACAACAATGAAATGTGATCCTACTAAGTAGCACATCAAATATTGCAGTATTCGTAGGAAGTTTTTATTTTATGTTGTAATTAGACCTCGAGCCACAATCATTTTAGGTTTCGTAAATACAATTAACCACTTCAATTTATAATAATAATATGAAATTATGTAAAAAAACATATCTTTACATTGTTTTTCTGGTCATAATGGATATGACCATTTGAAACAAAATTTTGAATGATATTTACTAGAATTCAAAATGCGCACCTGATAAAAAAAAAGGCAATGGCATGTGGGAATTTCACTTAGCAGTAGAAACTAAGAAGAACAACAACAACATACACGCAATACAATAAAATTAATAAAATATTTTTCATGGGTTTCATTAAAGAATTATGTTATTTTCATACCCGTTATCACAGAACTCACTGCAGACACGTGTTGGAAACGTAAAAGAAAGAAAAGGGTATCACAATTTCTTATTTTTCAATCACCCCCCCCCCTAGGCATTGGGCTAACGTTTAAAACTTCGTTATGTTTTCACACATGGTTCCCATTTTAACAATTCCTACAGTGGAAACGCCATGGCAATACTTCCGAGTAATTTTACAGGAAGGACCTCCGATTATGACGTCACAAAAATTTAATCCAAGCGCTCAGATTGGGAGTGCGAGTCCTCGAAGAAAATTAAAAATCGAAAGTGATATTGAAAGTTAGGTTCAATATGTAACTTACCACGCATATAACATACTAAACTTTGATTCCAGTAGAAACTTGGAGAGATATGTGATCGTGCCAGAAAATTAAAGATAAACACGCCGAAAATACGTACCAAAACGGGCGAAAAGTCAGAGTCACGAACAACAAAAGAACATATTAGGCCCATGAGAATTCGTCATCTACGAAAATGCTACAGAGTTAGATTTTGATGTACATTAGTTTGTCTGCAAAAATTCGTGAATTATGGCATGTTAAGACGGCCATTAGCATGGTTGGTGTTTCGATCTGAAAGGGGTTTGCATGCGTGACAATGACACGCAAGAATAACGCAAGTAGATACGAACATCGTGCAGAAATGTTGTTGACGTTAGAGAAAAACCGAGTTTTATTTGTGTCTCTTGGAACTTTGGAGAAGGGAAAATTATGTTAGTAAGTGTTTAGTAATTTTATTGAGGAAACGTACCGTTTTATAGAAAGAAATCCACTCTAAAAGATAAAAGTAATGATGACTGAATTAAGCTACGGCAGTTGATGGTAAAAAAGACTTGATGAAAAAATCAATTAAGCCTATTACACCATTCAACTGTATACATGTGCATATTGATTATTTCGAACAGATGTTAAAGGTGGCTAGTCTACAGTGGCGTTTAAATGCTTTGGGAAAGGGAAAAGGCCCCACGCAAATCCGCCTACTTCTCAAGCCCCCCAAATGAGATCAGAAAAATAATAAAATTGATAGTAATAATAGAGTATAACTTGAATATTTAATCTCTTTGCGGGCAGATGGCCAGCGCACAAAGGTGTTGAAAAAGAAAGTATGCCACTGTCGGGACTCGAAACCCGTAATCGCCGCATTACTTTAATAGCGCGCTTGCTAACTGAGCTAAGAAGTGGTATGTGTAGTAAGCGATCGACAACTCTATGGTATAGAATTGATTTAGTTGCTCTATCTTCAACTATAATTTTCACAAGTGTTTTCGAAACTGAATTTGATAACAAGTGCGGTCATCGCCATCGATAAATCTTATCAGAAGAGGAAATTATACCCAAGAATTTATCTCATCATGCTAAAATGAGTCATTCATTTTGATAAGATGGACATTCGCATGTACTTGAAAATGTAAAACATTGCAAAATTCTGCTGGAATCAGACAGAATATCATGGACTAAATTTGCTTAATCGATCGTAGAAAGCCGATTGAAAATTTGTATATTTATAAAACAAAATAGACATATTTAAGGACTTATTCTGCCAGTTGTGGGAGATTTGGCCTCTCCTGTGTAATAATGAATCAGATTAAAAATTGCTAATGAAAACCGCGCGAAAAAATATCGTTCTCGTACCCAGGTGCTAATGCCGCTCACCCAAAGTTCGAACCCTTAAAAATTGGATTTTAACGGCTATATGACGTCGTGGAGTTCCTACTGTACTGATCTGTGAAGGCTAATTCAACAAAATTAAACTAACTCAAACATAACATACACTTAATGAATCTTGGAAGAAGGGGCATTTAAGGAATCCAGTTTATTTGCCATGGTAGTCAGGCCAATTACCACATTTCACTAATAATTTAAACTAAGAGGGGAAATTCGAAAATTGAAACACGACTTTAAGAGGGATTTTAACATTCTTAATATGTACTGCCACATTATTATTATTATGATTATTACTATTACCAAAGCATTGGAATGGCGCGCTACGGAGAACAAAGTGATTTACAAAAGTAACTAAAGCAATAATATAGGCTATAAAGGAACAAAGCAAAAAACAAAAAAGCATCTAAACACGAGGAAAAACACTCAATCGGATGAAGGAAATAAAAAAATAAGTTTTTAGCATCCGCTTGAAGGACAGGAACCGGACGCTGGCCTCTCTGAGATCAAAGGGAGGTAATTCCATAATGAGGACGAAATATATCATGAACGGAGAAATCGCCAGCCTCTTTTGAAATTTAGGAATATTACGAGGGGTGATTGATAAACGAGGAACGCAATCGATTCTGAGGTCAAATGGGAGCTACAGAGTGGAGACATTTAAAAAACATACACAAGATCTTATAGTTGATTCTCGATTAACTGGTAGCCAGTGCAGAGCTTCAACAATGGAGCCGAGGACTGATCCCTACAGCAGCTAAAAACAGCTCGCAGCCTTATTGCAACGCGGCAACGTTTAGACATTTTCACGTCAAGCAAGCGAGAGAGAGAGAGAGTTTGCATAGTCTAAGCGCGAAGGACCAGTCCCCTGACAGCATTGGGGGGGCGCAAGGCTCGAATGTGAAAAAACGGCGAATTGGCGGGGCCCCGGCCAAAGATTCTTAGATGAAAGTTAACAGATTTGCATATAGCTGATGTGACCTATGACGCACTTGTTGACATTCAGGACGCCCTCTGTTGTTTTGGCAGGAGCAAAATATTACAGTAGTTGCTTGACAGACCACATAAAATCTGGGTATAAATTACTTGCAGAATCTTCCTGATCTAAACATTGGTCACAAAATGCAGCTGGTAGCATTAGTATTATGTTGATAAGAAAGTTAGTATTATTTATTCGAAACAAAAGTTACAGCAAAAAACAGAATTTCCCCATGCAAAGTATAGTGCTTTTGCCTGCCAGTTTCTCGCTTGCACCAACAGGGGGCGCCATAAACTAAACAAATGTCAATCATCTATAGAATTGATGTGATCAGACTATCGATTCCAAAATGGACATCAAGGTTTTTTTAAACTGATGCCAATGGGCAGATCTTTAAAATGCAAGTTCCTCTGAATGTTAGACAAGGGGCAAGCACGGTAGTGCAAAAACTGTGAACTCAGTTTTATTGGTTTAAGCTAAGGTATGTGTGTTCCATTCCATAAATTGATTGATTGTAGCATACAGAGTCAATTTAGACCATTTTACGTGGAGGTCATTTGCATCTGGGATCAAATTCAGGATACAGCTTGAATGGTTCATCAGGCGTAGAATGTTTGATAATATCATTGGGGACCCGAATAATATCCCCCATGGGCGATGTGTACAATAAAAAACTCTGTGTACTGATAATAGGTCTTGGGGAAGAGAGTAAGTGAAGGTCATGGTGCCTGGCAAAATGTTTTCTTTATGGTAACTCTAGTGGTGCGATCTTCGAAATATGAGGTATTATAATATACGAAACCGACTTCCGTCCTAGAGATTCAATATACCATGGTCGACCGTGTCGAATGCGGCTGACATCTCAAGTAGGGACCAGGAGAGACAGATTTGCCTTTATCTAGAGATTGGAGAATATCGTTTTTAACCCGAAGTAAAGCAGTTTCAGTACGTGCTGCGTTTTGTGCTAGATGAAAACTGTTCACAAGCCCATTGACTGTTCCACATGGTCTGTAACTTGAAGGGGGATGCTTTTTCGGCGATTTGACAAAAAAACTTAATTTTTGGCGACCGGCCGGTAGTTTAAGTAAATGAGGATTTAAAGTGGGTTTCTTGATGACCGGAGTTAGGACAGATCTTTTCAAATTTGATGGAAAAGCCAAATGGATGGAAATAAGTTTTATTTCCATTCTGTTGAAAATTCCTAAGTTTTTGATTTGGACGAACTGAGATTATAATTATGATGTGTAGCATATAATGAAAGAAGTTATAGTAAAGTGGGTGAAATTAAGCCTTTATTAATTTGTAATTAATATTTTAATGAAAGAATCCTCACTAGTTTTGAAGAACGAGTATAACATTCGAAAAAGACAATATGCGGAGACGGGCTGTGCGGGAGAGGTTCTTTCAAAGAGGGCACACCACTAAAATTTGGTGTAGCCCTTGATATGCGAAATATATCAGCGTCCCGAGGGAACCAGTTTGTATGGTTACACACTGTGTATTGATTCTGTAGGCACGGCTTTTCTTACACAGTGAGGAACTCGACTGTTGTTTTTTTCTGTACGGTTTCTTTCTTACGTTAGGCGGTTATCGCCTAACCTTACTTTGTCTTACGTTTCT